>JABAKD010000004.1:8530731-8633231 GCA_012845835.1 Undaria pinnatifida
GCAATACACCCTTGTCTCCCTCCCCTTAACTCCGATCAGTCCTACTGCCAAAACACAGTCTCGGACAGCCGAGACCCCCAAGATGGTACTATACCATCCAACTCCCTGCCACAGATACCAATGAAAAAAAAAAAAATTGAGAATAGACAACTAGCCTATAATTTACACACACTCGTAGTTGATCTCCGTTCCCCCACCTTCGAAAGAAAAGCGGCGGGTGGGCGGGAGAAAAACCACTGGCTAGCCAGTCACTATTCTTGCGTAGCTGCCGCCGTCCGCTTCCTCCACTGCACGCTGTCTTTGAGTCGTGCGATCAGGCGGCCCTACGTGTACCCCTTCTGCTGTACGTATTGTATCCTCCCACAACAGCAGCAAGGAGAAGACTGCTCAAAGGTTGACTGTGTCCTCGGTACAATACGTCACGATAACCAATCATGGAAGAACACCTCAATTCTCACTTTCCAACAAAATCCAGATTGCGTCTGCGACCCAATCTTCCACTTTGTTGTTTATCTTTCGAATTGGTTCATCATTAGTATCTGTGACGTTTGGGAGGGAAACTTCCCATGCCTGGCACGTCTACCGCAGCAACCCGTTTCTGCGGTATTTCCTCGTGCCAGGCAATACACCCTTGTCTCCCTCCCCTTAACTCCGATCAGTCCTACTGCCAAAACACAGTCTCGGACAGCCGAGACCCCCAAGATGGTACTATACCATCCAACTCCTCCACCCACGAGGCTAGTCCAAATGACTGTTTATTTATGGCCCCACTCCGTCCCTTGTCCCGGCTCTCTTTGGGGACACCTGTCCTGTCGAGCTAGTTTTCGTGACACTTGTCCCGAATCCTCTATATTACTACGAGTATACACCTTATACGCATCCGATTTCCACCTCCCTTCTCTCTGTATTACCCGTTCTGACAACCCCCCCCCTGCCGCCAAGCGCGACGCGCCCCCGATCCGGAGCGAGTGTAGTGCAAATTCCGCTGGGTCTTGCCTCGACTTTGCCACTACCTCTCGCAACGCCCGGAGTGCTTGCCCGTAGCTCCACACTGCTACCCGTCCCGATTCGCGGAAAGACGCTAACGGCGCCGAACTCGGCAAGTTAGGGTGAATAGACAACAATTCCACAAGCAGTGCCACGGCTCCACCCCCTTCGCGCAAGCTCGAGCCCAAGCCCCGAACAGCGTCTCGTGTTCGTACTAGCACATCGCCTGCTTGAAGCTGGTCCCCTTTATGACCGCGAAACCGAATCTCTACCGTACGCGCCTCCCGCCACCGCAAAAAGGGCAACTGCTCCCCACCTGAGTAAAACGCAACGTCCCCCCTAGTCAAACAATGCACCTGGTGCGCCACGCCGGCGTCTGTCGCGAATAATTCGTCGGATCGCGTCATCAAAAAATACCCCAATGCCAGACACAACCAAAGGATTCGGCCGCCACTGCCCCAGGACGGTATCAATGTCTCCCCGTCCAACAACATTTCCCATGACACCGGGCGGCGCACCCGCTTCTCCGTACCCGCTACTGCATGTGCCCGCGATATCCCGCTGAAAACGCGTTCCAGCAGGGGCGATTTAGTCGGGAGCTCCGTGCCTATCTTCACGCGATGGAAATATTGCACCGCCGCTATCTTACTTTTAATCGTACCGACTTTATTGCCTTCCGACGCACAACACCAAGCCGCAAAGTCTACCAGCGCCCATACCATATCACTCTTGGGGGTGTCTTCCGAAAAATACAAAACGGCGCTCGTCAACCCGCGAAATTTAGTCCAAGACCTGAAACCTGACGCGTAAGTGCGCTCAGATGACTCCGCAACTGACCCGCGGATGTACTGGACGCCAATATCCCTGTACATAGGGCCCTCCCCGTCTCCCCCAGATCCTGTTCCTGCCATGTAATGTCCGGGCGAGATTCGTGAAGGTGTCTGTTAACATCGATTCGTTCCCACCGAGAAATACCGTCAGCCAGCGTATTCGCGATTCCTTTCACATGTTTCGCCCGAAAGCACCACCCACTACGCATTTACAGACATCCTAGCATACGCATCAGAGCCCCAGACCTCGGCTCAGTCCCCCCCCGACATTTTCCTACCCAATGTACCGCGGACATGTTATCGCCCAACATCAACACGTTTTCGCCCTCGAACCTAGGCTGTGATCCAGCGCCAACGACAAACATCCAAGCCGAGATTACCATCCCCAACAATTCAAGGACGTTGATAGACAGATCGTTGTGGTCCTTGACACGTTGGCTCAAACGAGATTTTGCGTCCTGGTCTACCTCAAACCGCCACCATGCCCCTGTCTCCAAGCAGTAGCCTCCCACGGCCGTCCCCGACGCGTCTGACACTAGCGTACGAGAGTGGCGCTGTAGGAAACGAGTATACAGCGGCGAGGACAACGGTAGTGCAAGTTCCTCGCTCACTATCAACTTCCAAAACCCAATGTCAGCGTGAAACTCTGGGCCGAGGGGTAGACGGCCCGGTCTTCGGGACCGCTGGCCGCCACCCCCAAATTTCTCCTGCCACCGCTTCACGGGGGGCAGACCAAGCATGTTCAGCATACGGCGCACGAAAAACTTGCCCGGCCGCACCACCTCGCTGGCATACAATAACTTCCCAACCAGCTCCCGTACCTCGGATTCTAACGCGTACCGACGGTTCCTCGGCCACTTGAGGAGCAGAGCCCTCAGCTGAGCCACTTTTGTGTCAGTGAGCGCAATGGTCATTGCTCCCGAGTCAATTGCCCAACCCAAGACTTCTAACTGGGTGTCCCAGTGAGAAATCTTTTTCTTCGCCAAGAGGGGAGGGTCCGTCGGGTTACGATCGCCGAACAAGCGGAAGTGTTCGGACGCCAGAGACGCCGATGCACACAAACAGCGGTCGCCCGAGCTGTACCGTTGTACCTCAACACAAACGCCATCATCTACATAGTAACGCACAAAGAACGGATCGTTTATGTCACCGCCCCGCCCAGGCGGGGCGATGTAGCCCGGCGGCAGCGCTGCCGCTTGCGATTCGCGCGGCGGTATCATTACGACGTGCCGCGTGGCCTCGCGACCACTGTCAGTGCACACCACATTGCCGTGAGAGGTGTTATTGTGAGCATGTTCCAACGCCGACGAGAACAAACACCAGAAACCTGGACTGTTACGCCAGCCAAATTGCAGTCGCCTATCAACCACAACCAAATCCCCGAACACGTATCCGAACACCGGCGCGCGCGTAATCTCGACTGGAACTTGCCGAAACGCGTCCTTAACATCCATTTTGCTCAGTACAATGCGCGCCCTACGCCCGAATCGCTGCCGCAAGTATAGAATCCGCCAGATAATATCGCGCAAGACATGTTTGAGCTCACACGTTGGAGCCGATGAAAAATCGGTGTCGCCGTTTACACCTGTCGTCGACGTACCGCTAGCGAAAGTCAAGTCGTGCACCACGCGCAACTTCGTACTGGATTTCATTACTGCCAACGGCGAGACCCGTAATCCCGGAATGCGCGCAGCCGCCTCCCGGGGGAACACGAACGCTCGGCCGAGCCTAACATCATCGCGGATCTTGTCAGTAATGTCATTCGAGTACATGTCGGTGCTACTGTGATTCTCGTATCGGAGTGCGGAAGTGAGGTCCCCACCGCTAGCGACACACACAGGGACCCCATGCTCCGCGATGCGAGCCAGTTTCTCCGCCTCAGGGAAGCCTTTCGTACGACCAAACCACTCTAGGATTCGTGAGGGATTCAGGCGGTGCCCCGAAAACACACGCTCTGGTTCCATCATGCACTCGAACCGATAATCATGATCTTGCAGAAACAACAGTAACTCACTCGCTACTTTCTGCAACGCCCGTGTAACAGCTATCCGGTTCCCCCCACACACACTCGAAAGGTACCGCCACGCTGCTACCCACCCGCGAACATCATCGCTCTGCCACCGAACACGGCTACCGTGCCCGGACTGGCTGGGGCACGCTCGGTCCTGTTTCTGAGACACCCCGGCGCCACCGCGCGCTGTGCTCACCCCAACGTCCGCGAGGCGAGGGCCAGAACTTCCTTCGTGAACTGGCATTTGCCGCGAAGGCTCGACCCCCATAACTTCCTCTACGGACACACACGGACCTACTAGCGAGACGCCCCCCTTCCCTTCCCTGAGCACACCTGATTTTGTCGATCCCACCGACCCCGGCATGACGAGCTGTGCGTTCCTCGCTCCCGCCTCGCCCTGTCCTGCCCCCGAGGTCGGCCCCGCCCGCAAGCGAGGCCCGCACCCCTATTCGCCGCGCAAAGCCTCCGCACCGGCGACCGACCCTCCCCCCTGAGCGCCCGCCGCCGATCTCCCCGCAGCCGCCGACCCCCCTGCTTTCTTGGTAGCCGCCCCCTTTCCAGCGCCACCCCCCGACTTGCTGGCTCCCTCGTGTGTGAACAGGCAGGAGTCACCGAAACGGCAGGTTTGGTTATTGCGCCAACCAAAGCACACCTTGTCCACTCTGGCCACTTTGTCCCCCACCTTGCGCTGCTTTGCCGGGCGCTCCGCTGCCGCCTCTTCCACGTTCATCAGCCCCCCAGCGTCGATAAACGCGTCCAACTTATCCCATACCGGCACCACAACAGCAGGTAGCTGGCCCGGTGGGGGTGGTTCATGCCAGGTGACCCCCGCGCTCACTCCAGCCCGGACAAGTTTCGAGCTCCAGGCGGCAAGGTCCGCGTTGATCAGCTTCGCCAACCTACTGCGGTTCGCTGGGACATTCATCGCCTCGAAAAAATCCAGGGCGTGCTCCCGTACCACCTCGATCCCCCTCGCGAACGCAGCGTCCAGGGTGCGGAGGCGCGCTGTAGTGTTCTCCGTGTGCTCGCCGTAGCCCACGACAGTAGATACCGCGTGCGCGAGAATCGCGAGCTGGTCTGCGAGCGGGAACCTAGATTCAGCCACGCTTTTGGCTGTGGCTGTACGAGGCATGTACCCGGTGACATCGAACCCTGAAAGCGTCTCGAGCTGGGTTGCAATTTCACCAGTTACCATTACCCGCTTCTGCAGCAGGTCCTGGAGCTCCGTACGTCTGATGGAGGTCAGCGCCGGCCGTGCGTCGACGAGCATCCAATATTTCCGCGTGGTCGTGTTGAGCCACATGTTCAGACGGGTCTTCGCAGCAAGTTTGCTGACATGGGCCTCTGGCCCTGCAAACGCTTGCGGTACGGCGCCACCCTGCAGCGCGCCTGGCTCCTGGCCTCCTCCAATCGGTCCACCTGGTCCAGCCGCGCCGCCCAACAGCCCATCCTGCAGCATTCCTTGCAGCTGCACCAGCATGTCACCCTGCTGGGCGAGGCGAGTGTCGAAATCATCAAGACGTGCTTCCATGAGTGCCCGTAGACCGTCGAGGTCCATCTGGCCGTCCTCGTCTCCCCCTTGCCCAGCCCCATCTCCCACATGCCCGGCCCCATTGTCGTTGTGTTCGCCTCCAGGACCAACCACTGCATCGCCAGCAGCGCCCGCGCCACGCCCGCTCATCGTGTCAGTAGATCGCTCGGTTTGCAGCTCCTTCGGACCAAAGCAAAAACCCCCCGCGTCAAAAAAAATATGCAAAAAAAAAACGCGAGGGGAAAACTTTGCCCTCCAGCCGCCGCGAAGCCGAGAGAAAAAACCACTGGCTAGCCAGTCACTATTCTTGCGTAGCTGCCGCCGTCCGCTTCCTCCACTGCACGCTGTCTTTGAGTCGTGCGATCAGGCGGCCCTACGTGTACCCCTTCTGCTGTACGTATTGTATCCTCCCACAACAGCAGCAAGGAGAAGACTGCTCAAAGGTTGACTGTGTCCTCGGTACAATACGTCACGATAACCAATCATGGAAGAACACCTCAATTCTCACTTTCCAACAAAATCCAGATTGCGTCTGCGACCCAATCTTCCACTTTGTTTCTGTGACACTCGATGTATATTGAGGCCACACCTGGCTGTTTCGCCCATATCCTCGCCCTCTCAGAGAACACAGCGATAATCCATCATGCCGCCAGTCCATGGTCCATACGAAGCGCGCACCAAGTCTGCAGGCGATCCAATTGGCCGGCGACCTAACGTTCTCAACGCACAACGACGTATTCAGCTGGGGATGTGGGCTGATTGTTATTTTTATATTCTTCCGTGCCTCGATAATGGATGCCAGTCTGTATTGAAACATAAACCACATATACATACTGAATAATTAATTAAAAAGTACTTTATATTTCGACCCAGACTTGGTACGGAACAACCTGGAATATTTGTTTTTTTTTTTATCCTCCGGAAAGTCTCGGGACTGTAGGGCTTGACCAATTAAATAATACAAGCTACACTGACTCCGACTCATACGTGTTGGCCAGGTATGTAAACTCTACGTACCTTCGTATGATACCCAAATAGCAGGTTTGAGGCAAACCGGGTACAGCAGCAGCAGTAGTTAATAATGTGTGTTCTATGTACAGGATCTGGGAGGAGGCACGAGCAAGGATGATGTCGGCTTTCGCTGTCCCTTTCTATACTACGTTCGAGCTTACTATCTGTTGCGTGGTCGTACGTTGCGGAGCAGGACCTCAGACAGTCTTATCACAAACGCGCACATCAGAAACACTTTTACGCAGCTTGCAAAGTTGAGTTTCAATCATTCAATCGGTCGTACTCAAAGCTGCTGCCCTTGTTCATTTTTTTTAAAAAATACTCCTCGGAGTACTATTTTGTGCAGTTCCTTTGCCGCCCCCGCCCCCCTCTTTCTTGAAGGTGGTGGTCCTCTTTATTCGTGAACACAACAAGAAGAACAGAAGCATTACCACGAGCACTCGCATATGGTATGTATGATTGATTGTACTGCTATGTATGTCGAAGAGTGGATAGTTGGGGATCTTTCCGTCCGTGTGTACGGCCCGACGGAAACTCATTACTTCGAAGTATAATCTTACCCGCGTTACGAAGGCTAGTGGACCAGACCCCGCCACGATGTACCCACTCAAATCGAGCGCCCTCTACAACGAACTCTTGCATGACAACTTGACATGAACCTGGCGAGAGCGCCTTCTCCCTGGTTTGCCCGTTCATGCGACCCCGGGCTCATCGCGGGCGGTCCAGTGTGCGTCGGGCAACGTGAGGGTAGCATATATATATCTATTATAAAAAATGAAAATACACTCCAGCTGTGAGATCGAAGATTTCGTCGAAACTCATCTCTGCAAGCTGTGTGTGATACTCCGATCGCGCGCATTACGAGTTGTGTGTCCTCATTAAGGATATAGGTCGGCGACTCCCCTTACAACTACAGTGTAGCTATCAGGGTCAACGGGGTGATTTTAGTCAGTCTGTGCGCGGAAACTATAAAACCCGTTTCTGAGGGGGGCAAATCTGACAGCTGTGGAGGGAAATGTATCCTTTTATCAATTGAATCTTGTAAGTCGAATAACCGGTGAGGGGGGGGGGGCGGAGTTTTGAAGGACGTGGCGGCCTGGTTTTGATCAAACGCGAGCGGGTTTGGAGGGGGGGGGGGGGAAAGGGGGGGGCAATTTGTGCATGGAAGCTATAAATCCTTTCAATCAAGGGGATAAATCTGACGGTTTTGGCACCAGTTTATTATTGGGGGGGGGGGGGGGGGTTGAGGCGTCGCGGGGGGGGGGGGGGGGGGTTGGGGCGGGGGGGGGGGGGGGGGGGGGGCAGCTCAATATGTGCGTGGAAACTATACATTATTTTAAGGGGATAAATGTGACGGTTTTGGAAATAATGCATCAGTTTATCATGTATATCCTGGGGTAAGTCGTACAATCAGTGAGTAAAGAGAGGGTGGAGTGTTCGAGGGGGTGGGGTTGGGATGGGTTGGGGGGGCGGGGGGGGGGGGGGGGGGGGGAGAAGGAAGGGCTTTAGGTGAGGGGTTTGTTATACGTGTGGTGCTAGGTCTAGGCGATGGTGCGGGTGATGGGGAAGAAGGGGGCGTTCGAGGCGGGGGGAGGGGGGGGGGGGCAGCGGCATGGATGGCTCTCGAAAGATAATGAGTTGATATCCTGTGCGTGAAGTGTTTATTAATCTGGGGATTTCGATATTTGGTGAGGCGTTTGAGTAAGGGAGAGCAAGAGGGGGGGGGGGGGGGTAGGATTTTTTTTTTAGGAGGTTTAGGTCACAAATAATATTCAAATACACTTCGGCTGTGAGATCAAAGATATGTAGCAGCTTGTTATACGCGTGGTGCTAGGTCTAGGCGATCGTGCGGGTGGTTGGAAAAGAGGGGGCGTTGGAGGGGGGGGAGGGGGGGGGGGGGGAGGAATTGAAAACTACGTCATGGATGATCAGAAAGATAATGACGTGATATCAACTGCGTATAGGTGTTTATTACTCAGGTCGATTTCGATTGTGAGTGGGGCGTTTGGACAAACTAGAGGGGGGGGGGATCGGGGGACGGGGGGGGGGGGGGGGGGAGGGTTGGGGTTTTTTTATGAACAAGAGGGGTCAGGGGAGGGGGAGAGGAGGGGGGGGGGGGGCGGGGGGCGGGACATTTCAATATGTGCGCGGAAACTATAAATCCTCAAAGGGGACAAACCTGACGATTGAAGCAATAAGACATCCCTTTATACCATCTGGCTTGTAATGTTTACTATCCTAGAAGGTTTGATGTTAGATGCAGCATGCAACCCAGTGTTTAAGTGTAGTAAATAACGTGTTAATTCTTCGTAGTTTGTTGTTGTATGATACATGGATCGAAAGCTAGAATATTTTATAGAATATTTATAGTTACCATTATTTTCTGACATCGCTAATTATACGAAAGAGATACGTATTGCCAAATGCAGCATGCGAGGTGATGTATGTGGCCATGTACTGTCTCCGCCATTGAGCATTAGAGGGAGGAATGCAAATCGTCAGTTTTAAAGGAACGCTTGGTATACATGTGCTCAATTACGTTACCTCGTTAGTCATACTTGGTATACACGCGCTCAATTACGTTACCTCGTTAGTCATACTTCGCTTGGCATAGGTTGGGAGGCGATCATGCAGACGGTATGTACGAAATACCCTACGTAATGGGTTGTTAAGGTTGTTTACCGCAATTTTAACACATCTGCCTGTGCTTCCTTTTCCAAATTATTTTTGTCTCAAATAAATGTACGATTTCACGCCTATGATTTTACCTTGTCGATGCGGGGCTCTGCGGTCGTCAATTTTAAGTCAGAGATACATCCTACAAATACATCAGGCGAGGTGGGTATGTGATGTCATATATATGCGATGTCATCACTATTGATCGCGAGGGTGATTTTACTTCGTTAGGTGTATGGTACTGTGTTTCGTAGAGGTCGTCTCAGGAGGATATGCGATGGGTCGGAAGTGTGGTTTATCGCAATTTTATCAGGTCTGCCTGTGCTTCCTTTTCATTTTCTCAAATATACGATTTCACGTCCATGATTTTTACCGTGCCGCTGTGGGGCTCTGAGGTCGCCAATTCTAAGACAGAGATACATCTTACAATACAGCAGTTGAGGTGGGCATGCAACGTCATATATATGCGAAATCTTCGATCTCACAGCTGGAGTGTATTTTAATTTTTATAATATATGCGATGTCACTACTATTGAACGCGAGGGTGACTTTACTTCGTTAGGCATATGCTACTGCGTTTCGTAAAGGTTGTCTCACGTGGACATGCGATGTCACCACTATTGAACGCGAGGGTGACTTTACTTCGTTAGGCACATTCCACTGCGTTTGGTATGGTAGAGGTTGTCAGGCAATCATGTAAGCGGATGGAGGCACGAAATACTATATATATATAATTATGTGTGTCAGGAGACCGTCAATCAAGGGAAAACATCAAGCGGCCAAGGGTGTCATTTGGATTGTTGCAGACAAAAGCCTAGTAGTTTGGCGTCAGTCAAGGCCAATTATCGGAAAGTTGCCGTCCGTCAAGGGGTCAAAATGCCGTCTCTTGACGACTTCTTGAGGGGTAGTAGCGACAGAGTGCGCGCGAAAGAGACAACAGCCGGACAAACGGCAAAAGCATAAATATATTATAAAAATATGTATGATCATTCTTTTGGGGGGGGATTCGGTCAGGAGTTTTTTCCGTCTCGGCCTCAGTACACGGTTCCCGGAATTGGAATTCTCTATCAAATAGCTTCGTTCGAGCGCCGTCTTCGCGGGACGGCTCAAACGCCCCTCGCCCTGCCATATCCGTTCCGCACCTGGCCGGGATCGGGTACGTCGGGCTGAGCGACCCAAGCGAGAAGTGCGCAATTTTTGGATTTTGGGCTGTATACGCCCGGGCTATTCTTGGATCCTGGCATAGAGCTTGAACGAAAAAAACGCATTGGAAAACATGTATTTCCATGTTGGTATCATTTCCAAATTGGCCTCTTATTTCGTCCCCACCACACTTTTTTCATGGTCACACCTCGCAGCGTTTGGCCTATTGTCGTACGACTGCTGTGTCGTTGATTTTCGGTATCGGATTTCACGGTAAACTACTCCCGATAAAAACTCAACCATATAGTATATTACAAGTACCAACAACGCAGCTTGCAAAGATGAGTATTGACCTGAAATTCGTCGAACTCACGGCTGACGTCCTTGAAATATTTTTATAAAATACCGTTGTTCGAGCGTTCGCTGTCTTCGAGGGGGGCCGTCACCTACCCAACGACATCACTACACCCAGTGTCCGTGGAAATTCTTCATCCTAGAGATATATAACTCATTATTATGTCGTCACAGATTGTGAGACAGAGTAAACCAAACAACCGCAATTGATCAAGGTATAAAGCAAGTGAAATGCTAGCGTACCGGGTACGAGAACACAACAAAACAGGCCAGACCATAAAAAAATAGAAAATACCAGGTAAACACAACGAACGGAGTGGTCGCTTTTAAAAACCGGAGTAGGACGAGAAACAATGTTTTATCAGTTTTTTTCGTCGCCGCTCCAAAGAGTCGTTCCATATACTGTATATTGGCCCACGATCAACTATCCATCTTTCAGGACCGCATAATAAGTATCCCACACTAGTTCCATGTATATTTATCCCTACAAACGAAACGTGGATGCCCTTCTAAAGGTAGGTGTGAATATCAAGGTAGTAGTGTTTCGAACGCTTTGTTGTGTGGTTGCAAGAATCGCGCTGGCTACTGACTGTTGTTATTGTTGCAGGTCACTCCGTTCAGCACCTCGACGTGAACGCGGATGGATGCTGAGCGAGACAACCGAGAAGCGCGCCAATTTTTGTATTATGAACGGCACTCTCCAGTTATTCTTCGGGTCTTGATGTATGGAGAGGTTAATAAAATAAAACTTGGCAAAACAATATTTCCAACTTGGCGTCATATTTTGTCCCGAAACAAATAATAACATGTATTGTTAGAAAAATTCCCGTGGTACTGCGGTAGATATCATAGTAGTGCATTTTTTTATCGAATTTCGGTGGATACACGTACAGAATACAAAAATGGATATAGACGTGGCAAGCGCACGCATGACTAAAACGAGGAGGAGGTAGTAGTGATTACGAATACTGCCCCAGAAAAGCCGCACATCAGCATTGCGAGTGGCTGCGTCCCCGGGGCCTCGAGGGCGGTATTATACAAGTGCGGGCAAATCAACATGGTTTGTACTCTTGTGCAAGTAATATAGGTACGTACGAGCAAGACCACACACAGCGATGCTCTATTACACACAACATGTTTTTTGTCTGACATATTTTAGGGGATGGGGGGAGGGTGTACCAAAAAACATGGAATATATTATCGACACAAAAAACAAGGGAAATAATATTCGTTCCTCCCATGTTCTTAAGCTGCGCCACGCGAAGGTCGTAGTAAGTAGACAGTATCCACGGAAGAAACCGGTGAGTGGCATGCATTCGTCCCGGTGTCGCATTGTTTGGTGTTATTTTTTTCGAGAAGACTCCTTGGAGAAATATAGGCGGTGTGCTTTGGTGTTGCCGTGGTCCCTGACTCCGTTGCTGTGGTCGTTTGCCGGTCAAGTGCAAGCGGTCGTGTTGGTACGTGACTGAAAAATAAGTTTGTGTTGCTTCTTACTTGACGTGCTCCTTGCTGCTGATTGCTGATTGATCATGTCGTGTAGTGGTTTCTTTGTTTTTTGGCACGCTTCTACTTTCCAGCTTCTGGACATACAAGCCGTGATCACAGGTGTCGTCCCTCCCCCCCCCCCGGTTATTGCCTTCATTATTTGTGGCGCATAGGGTTCAGCACCCACTGATCGTCCATTTTTCATCGAGTGCTGCTAACTCGCGCTCTCGCGCTTTCCGCAAGTCAACTAGTGCACAAGAAAAAGTCCCACGAAAAAATATACTAGTACGCACTCGGGGGGATTCGAACTCACGAGCTTGACATTGTACCAGGCTCGAGGATAACCTGATACGCCACCGGGGCAGTGAGTGATGTAGAACCGGTCGCCCCGGTGGTCTAGTGGGGTTCCACTATTAATACTAGCGTTGGTCGTTGAGTTTAACAACCACCGTTGTGAGCTTTGTTGGCTTTGGTTATTTGCAGAAATAAACTAGAAAAAAGTATCAACTAACTGCTGAATCGCCTAGCAGCGTGGGAAGATACAATTCGACGCGAATCGTCGAGGGAAGAAAATGTTGCAGTCTTCTCGCGATAAAATTAGGGCGTGTACCGTAGTGGGGACGGGGAAGGGAGGCTCGCTAGATTACCCCGGTTCTGAGATATACTACTGGGAGGGCGAGAGTAGTGCGAGCATCACAATAAATGGGATGGGGAAAAGGAAATAATTGAAGTGTATTACTGCTGCTGTAATAATACGATACCCGAGCAAGTTGCACCGATCGACTCGATCTGGACCGACTGCTGTATATTATGCAATTGGTCCATGTGCAAATTCTCTAATCACAGGCCAGTATGAGATGAGAGTCATTGAACTCACTGAACTTCTTAGTGAGTGGTGGTTTCCTCAATCTACGAACCCCGGCCGAGCCGATCAATCGAAGGTTGGGTTACACAGAAGGGTGGTATCGAGGCAGGGGGTCAAATGAAATGTCCGCGTACCGCGGGGTTGGGGTATACGAATAGTCAACAGGAGCGCGAATTGCTCCATTTTTTTCTAGTTGTGAATACCTTGAAGAATTTCTGAACCAACCGGGGTTGGACCCTGTTCTGTGGTGCTGGCGTTGTATACGAACCTCAGCTAGCTGAGGCTTCCACACCGCGCGGTGTGGTGTCGACCCGAGAGAAGTCGGTTTTCGTCCCCGGTTTGTTGGAGTTGATGGGGCATGGTGTTGGTAAATCGGTAGCTTCTGGGGAAAAGGTATTATATTATTGAGACTTCCGTCTGGAGAGACATGCTGGAAAGTGGAGTGGGTCATGTGGGCCAACTCTCCACAGCCCAGTAACAACCGCTCGTAGTCGAATACCTAAACCTCCTCGCATAGTGCCTACTCGTACATACCCGTGGGACTACTCGTGGGTGATACCACGACGAGACGATCCCTGTAACTTACCTCCGTGACACAACGTATGTAACTGTAACTTATTGCTAGGCTGTTCGTTGAGACAAGCTATATCGTGTTAGCAACACTACAGGAATGTTCCTACTCGTCAATGTGTCCAATGAACACGAAGGGGGCGAGCATGGTAGGCGCGTTGCTCCGATCTCCCAACGTCTTCTCGGTGGAATGCACACTCGGAATACCACGTCACACGCCGACACTACAACAACCAAACAATCCGCACGATCCTATTGGCCAAGTGTCTGACGTACTCCAACGTACTACATACCGACAGAGACACCTTCGTCCGTTGTATTAACTGTTGATAAATCGGTAGCTTCTGGGGAAAAGGTATTATATTATTGAGACTTCCGTCTGGAGAGACATGCTGGAAAGTGGAGTGAACAAGAGGGGCGAGCGCATGGGCTCCCAGCTCCCTCGCCACCTTCGGTAAAATGCTCAACCGGAACACAACACAGCATACCGAACATCGACAACAAGCCAATGGCCCGACCTCTAGCAACACTACAGGAATGTTCCTACTCGTCAAGGCAACAGAGAATCCTACAGAAGCAATTCCTCCGCATGTTCATACGCACGTAACATGCCAACCAACACATAACAGATCTACGATAATCTACGACGTACAAGTGCAGTGCTACTGAACTTTGACTCACACTGGCTATGTGCTAACATTTCCATAACACTCTGTCCTGTTCTACAGCAGTACAATCTACCGAAGTACCGTAGCACCACAAATGTAGCTTTACGCAGGAATGCGGAGTTTGTGGAGGCGTGGTTGGGATTCGAATAACGGTAGTAGGGTAACGGCCAAACTAGAATACAAATTTGAGCCCCCCCCCCCTTTTGTTTTCTCGACTCATCAGACAGTGCAACAGCAAGCAGTAGACTAGTTGACGCGTCATCCCACCCATCGGTAAGCGGGGGCACTAGTTATCCCTACGGCACTCTTTCCGATCACATGCACTTCGCAGGACCGCATACGTGGCCGTCGGAGCAGTCCGTTCGCGCCGATACGCAGAGGGTTTACGGGTCAGCACGCGCGCGGCTTCCTGATGGGGAGTGGCGCAGTCGACCTCCGAACGTACGTACAGCAGAACAGTAGTGGCACGCAGAAAGGGCTAACCTGAGTAAGGAAAACCTTGACGCCAGGACCCGAGCGGATATCCTGTACCGGCTAGCCGATATCTGCACGACCATGATGAGACAGACAGCGACGCGACAACACCGTAGTGTAGTGGGGGACGTCGCCCGTTCGGTGGGAGGCGGGTGGAAAAGTCGATCAACCCGGGTGCAAGAACCTCACCGAGAATTGACCCGGGTGCCCGACAGACCCAGGTCAGATTCAGAAGTATTTCGGAGACACAAAAGGTTTCCAAGACGTTGACGAACTTATCACGATCGTCACGGGGGGGGTTCCCGTGTGCGCAGCAGCAACCAGTACAGAGTTAAACCACGCCTTGCAATACGGTAACCACCGCGGTGCCCTCGAACATCTCCCAGCATATGGGAGAAGCTCAGCGAAAATGTTCGACGCGATAAGTGCCTGGTCACACGTGAGTCGTTTCGCAAGACAAATCCATAACCTGAGGGTGTCGCCCCTCGGGGCTGTAGTCACCCACAAGGCCAGGATTATTAACGACCTTTCCTTCGAGGTGCGGCACCGGAACAAAAAGGGGGGCCTGAACAGAGACACGGATCCAGACTCCGTTCCCCCATGTGTGTGTGCGCGACAGCCCTTCCGAAGTTCCTCACAGAAATCGTGAGCCTACGCCAAAATACCCTGTAGAGCGCATACTGATGAGCAAGGCAGACGTATCAGATGCGTTTCGGAATGTTAGAGTCGACCCGTACCAAGCCCACAATCTCTGCTACACGATCGGACCTGGTCGTGATCGAATTTCGGCTGACGTTCGGGGGTCCGGGTCCCCGGGTTTCTGGGGGGTCATGGCCTCGGCAGCCGAGCACTCGCATTGTCACACGTCGGTACAGTCAGCTCAGCTCCCAGCGAAGGACGTGAGATGATGTCGCACGTCAAGATCATAGAACGTTGGGAAGAAGGAGAGCCAACCCGGGTGCCGACGGACGCCAAATCAGAGCGCACCCGGGGCGGGGAGGTTAGACCCGTTTTTCGTCACGGTGTACGTAGACGATTACCTCTTACTTAGGGTACAGCATTCAGCCTCACAGCGTCCGCCTCATTAGCGTCCGACCACGTGCTCCTGTTCGGACGAGGCTAAGACAGAGCAACACCGATCCTCGCGCCAAAAAAAGAGCACGGACTGGGACACCAAGATGGACGCGCTAGGTTTCACTGTATACTCACATACCCTACGTATATCCTACCCGCGCGAGAAAACCGGGGCGATTAGGAGACTCTTGCTCAACCAGTGGCCCTCGAGCAGGAGGTGCGCGATAGTCAAAGAAGTCCTTAGCATCGCGGGAAAGTTATGGAACCTCACGTACGTAGTCGGAGCAGGCAGATATTTCGTATTGAGGTTCTTACGCCTGACGGGCCTCCATGGCAGGACCAAAGGCGTCAGAACGGTATCGTGACCTTGGTAGAGAGTTTCACGCAGACCTTCACTTCTGGAGGTGGGCGATAGAGCACGAGCTCCTACAAGTCGGAGAAGCTCTCAGCGCGCCTTGTTACTCGACCACGAAACGTCGCCCTAAAAGGCACTACTTATCGGACGCCAGTTTTGAAGCGGTTGGGGGGGTTCTGCGTGGAGAAAAAAGGTGTACTGGCGTTATGATTTACCCACAGAACTGACAGCCGAACCTAAACGAAAAGCCGAGCTCAACGAAACCCGTACGATCACGATCAACCCCCTCGAATTGCTCGGGATGGTCGTGACGGCCTGGGTGACGCTCGAATTAGTAGGGGACACGCCCGAGCGCGACGGGGACCCGGTTCTGATGCGCGGCGACAACACGGCGGCAGTGTCGTGGGTCTCTCGGTGCGGCGGGGCCAGGGAAAAGTGCGCGGGCCTATCTCATGCGAATGCTCGGCCGCCTTGAAATCAAGGGGCGGTGGTGCCACCTCGCTAGGCATATCCCCGGCGTCCATAACACTCTAGCAGATGGGATATCGCGGTGGTCCCGCAACATGGTAGGCAGAAAAAAGTTGAGGAACTCACAAACTCGGACGATTGGTCGGAGCGAGCGATTGGAAAGCACGGGGTAGAGATTTTTCAATGTCGTGCTTGGATCAGAATGCGTCGATGCTAGTCACGACGAACTGTTATGGAACCTCATACAAACGGTACGGACGGCGCGTGACCCCCTCCGCGGTGACACGCCTCGGGACCCCCTCCCTCGAAAAAAATCCCACCCTCTCGTTTCCCTTCCGTGCTGCACGAGCAGAAGCAGGGAACAAGCAAGAGGTAGTACGGTTGGTGGAGACCCTGGCGCGGGGATCCGTGGCGGAAAGTACCCAGAAAAAACTACTGGGGAAATGCGGAAGATCTGGGTGGAGGAAAGGAGGTTGCAGGGGAAGGGGCCCTGGCTGCACGAACTCGGGGACACCGATCAGGTTCTAGAAGACGTGTTGGAATTCATGGCGTCCCGGTGTTCGTGCATAACAATCAGCAGTCGACTATTAGGGGGTATTTGACCGCGATCAAATACTAACACAAGATGTGTACAGGATGGGAACTGCCCACCTCGCATTGTATGATCGTAGCCGTCGAAAAAGGGATTGACAGGGCGCACGGCAGGACACCGAAGAAATCGACCGTCCGGTTACCTTTGACTTGGTTGATTTTGTCGCAAGGGCGGCGAGTAGTGAGAACTACCGTTGACAAAGGGGTTGTCATGTTGGCTGGGTCTGACGTTGTCCTATTTTTTGCTGTGTAGAGCGTCGGAGTTGTGGGCGTACGCTGACGGAAAAAGTTCACCCCGAGTTTTGTTTGACACGAAATTCCCTAACCTTTCTCTCCGGAGAAGAGCGACTCTCGTTTGATAATCGCGCGCGCGCGAATGCAGTGCAGGTGCGGTTTCGGGCGTCGAAAAGCGACCAGAAGCGCGAGGAGTGCACGATCACCCGAACAAGGGCCGCAGGGGTGGCGTTGGACGCAGGAAGGTTGGCAGGAGCCTTCGAAGCCCTGCAGGAGCTTCGAAACGTACACCCCCAACTCCCAGGGGAGGCCCCGCTCACCGTCAGGCGCACGCCTTCGGATTGGAATGTCCTTACCCGTACGGAAGCGGTAGCAGCGTTGAGGCTGATGGTTGGAAGTAGCGATCGAGATCCAGCCCAGTATGCGTTGCACTCAGGAAGGATCGGGGGGGCAACCCAGTTGGCCGGGCAAGGGATCCCGGAGCTGCAGATACAACGCGCAGGCAGATGGAAGTCCCGTGCGTTCATGACTTACGTACGGGCGGCTGGGGAAGGCGTTGATTCGGTATCTGCGGCCCTAGCGAAGTAGGGGTCGTCGTTTTCAGGCTGCCCATATGGTGTGAGAGTTTGTTATAGCCCCGCAAGGGAAGGAGCGGGGCATGGGTTTTTTCGGGTTAGCCTGATAACGTATTAAGTTTTCGCTTGGGGGGGGGGTTCGTAGTTATTATTTGGGTTAAACTCACGGCGCGCCCCCTGGCGGGTTTTGTATTGCGTTGCGCGGCGTGCCTCTGCTTTCGCAGGTTTTTCCTTGGGCACCGCCGTAAAACGCGCCGGAATTCGAAAACTAATAATCCAGAATCTCTTGAGCTGCAACAAAATGTAGCTTTACGCAGGAATGCGGAGTTTGTGGAGGCGTGGTTGGGATTCGAATAACGGTAGTAGGGTAACGGCTAAACTAGAATACAAATTTGAATTAGGCCGACGTCGTTGTGTCTGCCCCAGACTCGCCCAAGTGGCCGACGAGATCGGGGCTCCCACACGAGCGGCGGAGCAGGAACACAGAGAGAGAGGGAGAGTTGACCCCCCAGTGGCTGCGAGGCTGGGGACGGAGTATATTGGTCACAGCAGCGCAGCAGATCAGGACAGCGCGTCAACTTGATTTGATCGACTTTCCCGCCCGCCCACCCTGTCGCTCAAGAGGAGGGGGGAATAAGGGCGCAACAAGTCGGGACGATTGTTGGCTGTGAGAGGTTTGTTATAGCCCCGCAAGGGAAGGAGCGGGGCATGGGTTTTTTCGGGTTAGCCTGATAACGTATTAAGTTTTCGCTTGGGGGGGGGGTTCGTAGTTATTATTTGGGTTAAACTCACGGCGCGCCCCCTGGCGGGTTTTGTATTGCGTTGCGCGGCGTGCCTCTGCTTTCGCAGGTTTTTCCTTGGGCACCGCCGTAAAACGCGCCGGAATTCGAAAACTAATAATCCAGAATCTCTTGAGCTGCAACAAAATGTAGCTTTACGCAGGAATGCGGAGTTTGTGGAGGCGTGGTTGGGATTCGAATAACGGTAGTAGGGTAACGGCTAAACTAGAATACAAATTTGAATTAGGCCGACGTCGTTGTGTCTGCCCCAGACTCGCCCAAGTGGCCGACGAGATCGGGGCTCCCACACGAGCGGCGGAGCAGGAACACAGAGAGAGAGGGAGAGTTGACCCCCCAGTGGCTGCGAGGCTGGGGACGGAGTATATTGGTCACAGCAGCGCAGCAGATCAGGACAGCGCGTCAACTTGATTTGATCGACTTTCCCGCCCGCCCACCCTGTCGCTCAAGGGGAGGGGGGAATAAGGGCGCAACAAGTCGGGACGATTGTTGGCTGTGAGAGTTTTGTTATAGCCCCGCAAGGGAAGGAGCGGGGCATGGGTTTTTTCGGGTTAGCCTGATAACGTATTAAGTTTTCGCTTGGGGAGGGGGTTCGTAGTTATTATTTGGGTTAAACTCACGGCGCGCCCCCTGGCGGGTTTTGTATTGCGTTGCGCGGCGTGCCTCTGCTTTCGCAGGTTTTTCCTTGGGCACCGCCGTAAAACGCGCCGGAATTCGAAAATTAATAATCCAGAATCTCTTGAGCTGCAGCAAAGAGTATTCTGGTACAACAACATACAATCAACAGTTCTGCTATTTAAACCAACCAATCAGAGTTTCACCGCAGTACAGTTGATACATACATGCCGCTATCACGAACATTAACCCGACACACTACAAAGAGTATTCTCGGAACATCCTGCTCAACAACAATGAGTGACAGCAGTTCTCATATTCAAACTGTCCAATCAGATTCTCCCATCACAGCAGCCGATACACTGCCGCTACCACGAACACATGGAAGGATTTCTGGAACGGTGGTGGAGCCCTATCCTCATCGGGTGCGTCGGAACGCTCCCCGCCCGTTTGCTGGTCTATCTCCTCCCCGGGAGTCCCTGGCTCTACGAGCTGCACAGCCACTCAACGATAAGCCAATGTGAATAATAGATGATTGTCGCAACATTGTGCGGGGCTGTGTCGACCCGCGGGAGAAATCGGTTGTCGTCCCCGGTTTGTCAGGATTTCTGAAACGGACACAGGACTTTATATCCTCCCATGGTGGCGTTGTCAATTTGTCCGAGCCCCAGCCAATCAGCGGTTAGCGAATATGGTTGGGGTTTCACGTCGTGCGGAGTGGTGTCGACACGGGAGGTCATCGTTATTGTTCCCGCGTTTTTGGAGCTGCTGAGATTCGTTGGATTCGTGAATCGGCGATGGGACCCTATATTCCCCGTGTGCGACGGAAATGCCCCCGATTGATGGGCCTCTATCCGCCTAGGACGGCGCTGTCGAGCTCGAACCAATCAGCTATTAGCGAACGGGATTGGAACCGTGCAGGGTGGTGCCGACCCGAGGAAGCTCGGTTTGCTTCTCCGGTTGATGGAAGTTTTAGAGATGTGGAACGACCTTTGGACCGGAGATGGGACCCTATATTCTCCCGAGATGGAGCTGGTTTAACATACGAACCATGACCAATCGGAAAATCGGCCAGTGGAGTTGGGATTTCCACACCGTGCGGGGAGGTATCAACCCGGAGGATATCCGGGTTTGTCCCCGGATTGTCGGAGTTGTATGTGTGGATGGATTCCGATCCCGGCATGTGGCCCTATCGTGCCTGGGTGACGCCTACTTTGTGTATGAATCCTCGCCAATGGGCGATCAAACAAAAATGACATGTTTTTTTTCGTCTATAGAAACTCGAGTCTGAAATTCTTAGCTGTCAAAATCGTAAGCACTGTAGTCGCGTACTGTATCTACAAGAAGTAAGCGATCTACACAGCTAGCAGCAAGCAGCAGCATTGCAATAGCATTCGAGGAGTTGAATGGCGAAGGCAGCCATACCACCGTGTTTCGGGCCTGGAACAACGTCAGCACGTCTCTCCACGATCAGACAACACACAGACAGTCGATCTGTCTGGGAGGCTCGGATCAAGATTATACTATTCTATCATGCATTGTGTATGTAAGAGGCTGGCTCAGTGCGCGCCTCTCAGTGGCTACGAAGAGAACACGCCGCGGACATGGTCAGTCACCTTGCTTACTGGCCCCGGATGCTTGATTGAGTTAAAATATAATAGAAAAGGCACTCGACACGTTTCGTCGCCAGACTAAAGGGTCAGTCGGCGTGTGCTCGGATTTTTCCGATCAAAATCTGATGAATGAAGCTCGGAATCGAATTCACTTAAAAGGCGGTAGCTATTAATAGTAGTACATTGGTATTATTGTTAGTCTATATCGAAATCTTGGCATTACCTTACATACTGTACGCGCAGACTATGATTGTGTGTGGTGACTTTTTTTTCTCTACCAAGTTTTGAATCGAACAATTCGAAGTGCTGCCCTGCCCTACCCGAAGCATAGGTGCCGGCGAATGCCGGCACGCATGCGGAGCCCTTGTATGTACAACAACGCAACAATGATGTGCGATGTGGACAGCATGTACATGCAGATCATCACGCAGATTCCTTCCCCCTTGTTCGTCCCCTTTATTTATTTGTTCCCCTTTAGCTGTTTCCCTTTTTTTGTTTTCCGTTCGGGTGGCCTTGGAGGCTCGTATTTAGCCAATCAATGACGTCGATATTATTATGGACACCGCCATCGCAGATACAATTAGTAAGTCGAGTACAAACCAGGCAGCAATGCTCCTAGACTTTATTAAAAGAAGTTGCATTTGGATCCCAGTTTAGGTCCTGGCCCGACGCCGGCTGGGTGGCATCATCTGCCTTGTTGCTGCGTTTTTGCTTGCTAATTATCTGGGCTTCGTTTCTGTATTTGGTACTGCGGGGGCGAGGATGGCGGTAGTGGCATCACTATGTTGTCAGAAACAGTGCGCAGGTGATAGCCCATGCGGCAATACGTCTAGGGCCTACTTCTACTACGTAGGGTCCCAATATGGTTGCTGCCCCCGTGGTTGCTTGGAAAGCGTCTATCTATCTGCTGTGCTGTGTGTTGCTGTTAATAGTTAGTTGCTGTCTGTCTGTTGCACTTTGGTTTTTCACTTTTTTCGTGCCGTCCTGTTTGCCTCTTTTCGAACTGCAGGCAGTCTTGTTTTTCCTCGTATTTTCCTATTATTTATAGTCTTCTGCTGCTGCTGCTGCTGCTGCTGCTGCTGCTGCTGCTGCTGCTGCTGCTGCTGCTGCGCACACCGCGAAGGCACAAACCAAGCTCCGATAGCAACACAGTACCTACGTACTGCAAAAAAAGCACACCCGACCAACAGCTTGCAATCGCCCCTGCATAGAACAACAAAGTATATATATATATAGCAGCACGTTCGTCTCAACCTGAAGAATGTGCGACAGCGCACGCGAGCAGACGAGAGCAGGAAATAAATGTTGCCGAGAGCAACCATGTGTATTTGCACAACTAGCTTTTTATGCTTTAATATTTCCTATTGGTTGTTTTAGTTCTTCGAACAATGATTTTTTGTTGCTGTATTGCCCGGGGAGCCTAGATGAGGCGTAATATCCCGGTCTCCTGCACTACTTGTTTTTTGCGTGGAAGTTCATGAAAGCTTCCGTGGAAGCTTCCAAGATTTTTTTCCATGGAAGCTTCCATAGCTTTCATGAAAGCTTCCATAAAAGCTTCCGTACGAAGTTTTCTCCGGTGACCGTACTGCTGCTGCCGTGGGAGTTTCCGTTGCATTTACGAAGACCCACCTGACGCTAAGGCCGCGGACGACCCGCATTTTCCACGTGCTGTGGCGGCCATTGCCGTTGGAACCTCCTGTGCGGCCGCTGGGATTCGGCATGCCACTACAGCCGCGATAGCCTGGATTTGTTCGGGCGTCGTGCCGCTGTTGCCGCAGGACCCCCCCGTACGACCGCGGGAGCCGAATATTGTTCGGACGCTCCTATCACCGTGGGAGCCCCTTGCTACAGGCGTTGACACCCACTTCGTCGCTGCACCTGCGGAGGCCATGCAACGTTGGGGCGATTCTCCCGTTGATGCCGCGAGCGCCTCGTATTTCAGCTACGGGCCACCCCGCATCTGCAGCAGCGGGGACCAAACCGTTTTTGGGCGATCTTGCCGCATCGATATCAGGGCACAAACGAATCACTCCTTCTGTGGCCAAAGGGTCGAGTACATCATTCCCACAATCGGTGCATTCATGCATGTTAGCGTCGAGTGCATGGCGGCGGAACCACGTACGATATTTGCGGTTGATCTGGCGGCGAAGGTTATTGCTGCGGCAACCTCCGTTCTCCACTGTCCGCGACGGCCGCTGCTGTCCGTCTGCCTCGCGACGGAGTGAGCGGGTTCCGCGACATACTATACCCAGCAAAATACAGTAGTTTGGACGCCATCTGCGACTCTCTTTGGCAGTCTCAGGCGGCCACGGGGACCCGTGTGCTCTGGCCGACCCCAGAAAAACACGACAAACGCATGTGCTTCGGAAAAAGTCACAACTGATCTCGTGACGGCGGTGGTGATGGCGACGATAGACGAGACCACAGCGGGGGAGGCGAAGACCGCGACCGCCGTGGTGGCAGCTCTGAGCGGAACAACCAAGGTGGTGGTTCGGGCCATAGCAACGGCGGTGGCGGCAACGGCCGGGTCGCTGCCACAACGCACCGCGGCGAAGGCGAGGGGAACGGGACCTCTTCCGCAGGCTATTCAGGCTTCCATTACTCTGAGAGACCCGTCCCTATCGACAACAACTCCACCTCGCGTGCACCCTGCGACTCTCGGACGGGGAGCGCAGCGTTACGCCTTCCTCGGGCGTCAAGACGGCGCTCCCTTCTAAACGATAATTAATGTGGATGGTCGACGATGTCCCCATCTACGGATAGGCGACAATGAATAGCGATCACTGACGACCGCGCGCAGCCGTTGTTTGCCGCTCACGCCCGCGCTCGCCAGGCTTTCTTAGACGCGGCTGCCGCCCCAAAACAAGGCATTACAGCCGCTGTGAAGTCTCCCTACGTCTATGCGGATATGTTCAAGGTCAAGGGCATCACAACGTTGCCGTCCAACGAACCTCAACCAGGAACTCGCCTCTAAGCAACTTATGCGCTAAATCAAACAAGCCCAAATCAACATTCTGGTGCTCAGCAATCCACGTTGCATAGAAGACACCCTGAAGACCCTGGTTTGGGTCGTCGGTTGCCAACCTCCCCTTCGAATAACATTCGGGAGTGCTATCGCCTCTGACAAACCGTTCACCCCCGGCCTCCATATAGTAATTGATGACATTTTTGGCTAGGGCATGCGCACTCTTGGACGGAGAGATTCAGGGTCGACCGCGTTCGACCTTCTTTCCCAGTGCTGAGCGGGAAACCACGGAGACGCGGCGTCTGCTCTTCGTGAAAATGTAGAATATTGGTGTCCCAACCGGCCCGCCATAATCGGCTTAGTCTCATGCTTGGCGGATGTTAGTTTCGGGGGTGACATGAAACGAGTGCGGGTTGGCGCCGGGGTGGGGCTAGTACTGGAAATAGTTTGTCTGAGCATAAACGAGCAGTTCTCGTAGCTCATGCCTAGCCTGCCCCCCTGAGCCCAGAGAGCTGGCAAAATGTTGTCTTACCTTTGGGTCGATCGATGCTACGTGGCTGATCATGGATGCCCTCACGAATAATACCATGTCTGTTCTAAACGTCGAAACTTAGTTCCAATGAATGATGCAACATCGGAGGGGCGTGTTTTTACCTCTTTGGAGCCCTCGCCTGCCGATTTAGGCCGTGGACATCAGTGCGTGCCGTCGCACACTTCTGCTTGGGCGACGATCTCGGAACGCAACCCCGTTATTATGAACGCGCCACATGTCCCCGCCGATTCCTCCGACCCCTGGGTCTCATCCATATCGTGCTCGCACTGGCGGCTTGCCCACTGTTATGAAGTTTGCGCCGTTAGTCGTAGCTTCTCGATCTAGGATCCTCCCCTATGAAGCGATCTTATTTCACCAACTGCCTGCGCTGGGACCCTTCGATTCTGTCTGAATAACCATGAAACGTTGCAATTATTCAACAATGCAAACACCCTTTCATAGATTTTAGCGACTCCATGAACCCCGAGCTTGGTCAGCTCGGAGACAACGGTGACGCGTACCACCCCTGGTAGAAACACATGCTGCGCTACCGCCGCGGGCGCAAAACCCAGGGGGAACGGATAGTAGTTATCGCAAAGCCCGTCGCCATTTGTCAGGTTGACCGCAGCGCCAAGGTCAACCCCGGCCGCCACTCGCAAAAAGGGGGGTTCGGCAACACACAGCAGTGGGAGACGGCGGCTACGAATAGCACACGCATAGCTCCGCATTAGCGGTACACCAACCAATCCCGTCCCCGCCCGCTTCGTCGAGTAATGCCCGTGCAATCTGTCTCGGCCCGTCGTACAATGCGAATACTAACCCCATTGCGCGTCAGCCTGGTATCTTTCCCGCTGGAAACTGACGCCTTGACGGTGGTACGGCACCCCTCGTGAGTCCGCCGCCAGAATTTCCAGGGCAGAAAACATATATTTTGCGAGATGCCCGCGTCCCGCGTCGCGTGCTACGATAGAGGTGCACCACTTTTTTTCTGAACGTTTCTCATTTTTGGAGCTTAGGACCTCTTCCAAAAACTGGTTTGGAGAAAAATAAAACTGCTACCGGATGAAAACCCTCATGGCCTAGGCACGCAGCGAGAATCATTCCAACAAAAATGGTGTATTTCCGACGATTTTGGGCTATGGAGCTCCGTCATTCAGAAACCCAAAAAGCAAAAAATTACTACCTCCATCGTAGCATTCATCTCGCGCCCGTCCAGCGCCCAGCGCCGGGCAGTCTCGGCAGCTGCCTTGACGCCCCGAACGTATCCCATTGGTACCGGCGACCTTGACACAGCTCCGCTTGTTATCGTGATGGGATCTTATGCTCTTTCGCTGCTCGACGCCACCAAAACGCGCCGCGCCTCGAGCAGTTCACCTGTAGCACAGACTTTAAAGCCACGTATTGGCCGCCGTTCGGGCTTAGCCCCTGCTGCGCTCAAGTCCGGCGTCTCGCTCACGTGTGTTTCTACGTCTGCTGACATTTATTTGAAGACATCAATGCCGCGACGGAACCTTCGCCCCAAGTGATTCTGCCCTTCCCGCCGCGTGCGCCCCGGGATCTGCCTCGCCGCGCAACGTGAATGTTTCACGAGGGCGTCGCCCCCCACCTTATTCCTACACACACCGCTCGCTTGGTTCCGTCCATACCGTTACGGTTGGTCTGCAGTGCGAGAAGGCTGGCGGCGGAACTTTGAGCCCCTCTGTTGCGCTCCGCTCGGCGTTTCCTCGCGTACACGCAGACGGTCTGACCTGTTGCCTATCACAGATGATTTGGCGGCCTTAGCCACCACGTTCTCATTCTCAGGCATGTCTACCGAGCAGAAAGCCCTCCGACGGGCACTCGAGTCTCGCCCGCCCAAGACCCTTTTTTTTACTCCGTCTGGCGTCTGTAGGCTGTCCTTCGCCTTTGCGTGCCCATGCGCTCCGCCTTCGGGCTTTGACAGCGTCAGTGGAATAGGCGTTCTAGACACTGCCCGTCGAACCCGTGGTGACTCCACAGCCTGCGGTCAACGTAACTAGATAGCCTGCCCGCCGATGCGTGAACGCTTCGCTTAATTCGTGAAACAAACACAGTCCCAGCCGGCTTTCGGTGGATGGGCGCAGATAGTGAGCGCGTTCTGACGATGTTTCGCACACGTACCATGACGCCTCCCAGCCGGTATGTAGGCCTTGCCCCGCTTCTCGCGTCGGCAACACAGTGCCCCCATAGGGGATCCCACTTCGCGCCCCAATCATGCCTTCCGACGGCTCGCGCTCCTCGGTGTTTAACCCTACCCGCGAGTATTGCCTTGGAAAATATCGTGTCGTTCCGGTAGCGCCCTAGCCTTTTTCTTACAATGGGACCGCCTGATGCCCATCTGGGACCCAACTCCTGTTCTGACGGTACCCATCACGTCTCACCGTGACCGAGCAAATTTTTTGAGCGCTCCGCTTTTAGGACTCCTGACCCCCTCGCGGCCCCCCTCCGCTCCTAAAGCCGATTTGGGCGCCCGCGGCGCTGGTGCTGAAAAGCACTTTGGCGATTCCGCTGCACGCGTTGTTCGAACGCCTACTGGGAAAGGAAGCAAATAGGCAGAGCGTACGTGTTACGTCGCCACCAGTACATTTTTCTCGGTCGGCCATTGGCTCCGCCCACCGAAGCCTTAATGCGTTTTCCTCGTAACAGCCCCCCTCCTTCTTGGAGACTCCGGAGCTCGCTGCGTAAAGCCGCCTCCATGCTACCTACCGACGAGGACATTGTCCCCGTCGTCCGCAATTCAACCCCGACCCCCTACTCCTTACGACCGGCGGAACGCGTGGCTTGTCTTTTGAGTCATGAGCTTATTCGTATCTATGTGTGCGCCCTTGGATCATGCAAGGGAGTGACGGTCCGTTGGCCCCTCATCTCGATCCCCCTCCCCCCGGAACCGGTAATCACGGTCAGCTTGAGCTATTTCGGGCCGCTGTTGGTCACTCCCCGGCGTGTTATCTACATCCTGCCCTTCACCGACCGTTTTATGCGCCACGTAGACATGATCTCCGTCGCCGGTGCGGCAGCAGTTACATCCGAAGGTACGGCCAAGGTCCTTATCAACCGGCGCATTCTGCCCGCGTAGTATCCGCTCGGAAAACGGTCTCCAGTTATGCTCTAAGCTTTCGCACGTCGTCTACGAGCTTTGTTGGTGGTCGTAAAATCGCCACTAGCTCTTATCTCCCGAGCTGTAACGAAGCGTGCTATGATAGAGGAAGCGCGTTTTGGCTTAAACGCGTTCTGAGTGACTAGGCTTCTTAAACCAAAATCGTCCGAATATCTTTGTTGTTTTCGCAACGTCAATTTTTTGTATACATAGGGCATGAGATTGATTGTAAACCGGGTAGCCTTTTTTTCTTGCTCAAATCGGTTTGAATGTGAGGTAAAGAGCCCTTGTAGTAAGGAGCCTCAGAAAAATCGCTGTGCACCTCTACCGTAGCATGTGCCTAACGGTGCCATGGAGTATGTCAGCCATGCAATGTCACAGATGCGGGCGGTGGTCGTCAACGAGCGCCAAGATGAGCTGGGATGCGCAACTGCCTCACGACAGCTATAATAATTCGGCCCGCGCCGCCACTGACCTGATAGTTTAAAGTTCAATTACTAAACTATAACAGCATACGTCCACAAGAACGCGTATTATACGAGGAGTAGATCGCTCTAATCCGTCCCTTTATATTTCGTTTGATGCCGTTCATGTGTTTATCATTTTGAGCGTGCTTACTCTGCACGTCAACCTGATGTAGGCTCAAAATCGTTTTATTTGCGACGTAATATACAAATAAGTAGCCAAATTGCTACCGCGTAAATAATTGCGAGCTTAGTTAGGCTTTGACCCAATAGGGGAATGAAAATGATTTTTTGAGCCCACTGATAGGGACAGCTTACGCTATACCTACAATGGGACCCGAAGGGTGCGCCAGCTCGCGTTGGGCTGCGAAAGCAGCTGAGTTAAATCGACACACGACGCGTATGAAAATACGTGGAAGTGTGGTGAGCTAAAGCTTTATTTTTCCCCATCCGCCGGAGGATGAAAAAAAAAAAAAAAAAAAAAAAATTGAGCGCGACTGTTTTCGGGGTCGAACAAGCGACCCAGAAGAGGTGATTATGCGGACAGGCATTCCGAATTGATCTGTTGCCCTATGCGAGCGAGTGGCATGCCAAAAAACGCGAAACGAATTGCGAGCTTTTAGTCGGGCTTTGACCCAATAGGCTTGGCCCAATAGACGAAAGAAATCGACTTCTTCAGCCTCCTTTTTCGTAGTCGCATGAGCGACCAAGAGGTGATAATGCGGGCGAGAATTCCAGAAGAAAAAATAATGAAACGGAGAACAAACGATAGGAGTTGTGAAGGATGTGATGGAAGACGATCAGAAAGGCTACAGGACGAACAACATACGTCCACAAGAACGCGTATTATATCAGTAGTAGATCGCTCTAATCCGCCCCTGTTTATTGCGTTTGGTTCTGTTTAAGTGTTGAGCGTGCTTGCTCTGCACGTCAACCGGATAATATGGGCCCAAAATCGTTTTTTTGCGCGATCTATTATGCACAAAACTATCCTAATTGCGACTGTGTAAATAATTGCGAGCTTAGCTAGGCTTTGGCCCAATAGGCGAACGAAATCAGGATTTTGAGCGGACTGATTCTACGATAGCCCCCCCCAAAAACCGGCGATTTTATTTTAACGAACGTTTCATGGGTGCCCGACACGAAAAAGAATGCTATGAAATCTCATCCCCACACCTTTTTCATGTTTGCAAAGGGCTGTCGAACGATAACGTCGGGGCGGCAAGGGGCAACGTATTTCAGAAGATACGTCCTGGATCTGATTTCAAAACCGGCGATTTCCTTGAAGAAAAGTTGGGGGGGCTACCGTAGTAGGACGACTCAGCGCGACTTTTCTCGGGGTCGCACAAGCAACCAAGCAACCAAGAGGTTAATTATGCGGGCAAATGTTCCGAATTGAACTGTTGCTCTATGCGAGCGAGTAGCATGCCCAAAAACGCGAAAATAAATGCGAGCTTTTAGTTTATATTTGACCCATTAAGCGAATGAAATCGGGATTTTCAGGCTTTTTTTTTCGGAGTCGCATAAACGACCAAGAAGAGGTGATAATGCGGGCAAGAATTTCATGAAAAAAAGAATGAAAAGAAAAACAAATGATAGGAGTTGTGCATATTAAGAACGTCGCCAGTCAGTGTAAGTTCTGCATACATTGAAAGTATATATATTGTTGGATTGAGGGCATTCAGTATGCCTTGTTGATCCTTTTTTGTTTTTCATTGTAAGCACTTCGTCTACTGTTGAAGTAAACACGGAGGGGTTTTCCAAGGCACCATCAACGGCGCCTTCCTTTCTCCCTTCCGTGAAAATTAACTATGTGCAACCATTCGTCCAATGCCCCTTTTGTTTATGCCATGTGCTCTTTCGTTTCGCCAAGAAGCGAAGCAGGTCCTCAATACTCTTTTCGGTATTCCTACACATATTCTTGTTTTAATGTAGGATAACTTTACTTGGCGGCGCGTTTTGTAATAGAGGGAGTTCGACTCGCCTATGCTTGCTTTCTTTGTTTTTATGGTGTTTTTTCTGTCAAAGTTAACTTTGAGAATCTCGTGTTCGTATTAAACTCTTGGCATTACCTTACACTTCAATGTCGAATTAAATCACTACAAGTTGTTTGATCATACAATAATAGCTACCCTGATTTACTCAAAGAATGGGCGCCGTCGAATGAATGTCAAATTGTTAGGATACTTGAAATATCATGTCCGTATTACACTAGTGGTATTACTTTGAAGTCCAATGTCGAATCGGACAGCTAAAACTTTTTTGCTCGTCGAAGTGCTGCCGAACCCTACCCGAAGCATGGGCGACGGCGAATGCCGGTCCCCCATGCGGAGCTATTGTATAGACTGGTTGTACGAATCACAGAATGTGCATGGTTAACTGATGCATTCCTTCCACAACAGTCAGATCTGTCCCCGCAAAAAGGATAATATAGTTCCCGCGCACGGATTGAGTAACTCCGCCCTCCCCTCACCGGTTATACGACTTACAGGATATACTTGATAAACTGATACATTTCCTTCCACAGCTGTCAGATCTTGTCCCCCTCAAAAACGGATTATATAGTTTCCGCGCACAGATTGGTTAACACCACCCTGTTGACCCTGCAACAAGCTGCACTGCTGTAGTTCCAAGGGGATTCGGACCTATATCCTTAATGAGGACACACACCCAGTAATACGCGCGATCGGAGTATCACACACAGCTTGCAAAGAATGAGTTTCGACAAACTATTCGATCTCACAGCTGAAGTGTAGTTTAATTTTTTAATTTTAGTTTACTAAAAGAATTGAAATACACTTACAGCTGTGAGATCGAAAATTTGGAAGATTTCGTCGAAACTCATATTTGCAAGTTGTGTGCGATACATCGGTCGCCCGTATGTATGTGAAACTCCGATCGGGCGGGGTGTTTGTCCTCGTGTAGGATATAGGTCGACGACTCCGCTTAGAACTAGCTTGTACCAGGGTCAACAGGGTGACGTTAATCAATCTGTACGCGGAAACTATGACACCCGTTCTTGAGGGGGACAAAATATGACGTATGTGGAATGGACCAGTTTATTACGTACATCCTGTAGCATGAACGGTGAAGGGAGGGCGGGGTTTTAAGGGGGCAGGGGGGATAAAGGGAGGGGCGGGGATCGACATTTATAGGTCGCATATAATATATAAATAGCAGCTTGCTGCACGCGTGGTGCTTGGTCTTGGCGACGGTGGGGGCGACGGGGTTGCAAGCGAGAGGGGGGGGTTCGACATTTTTATATGGCTTAAATGAATAGGAGATTACTGCACGCATGGTGCTAGGTCTAGGCGACGATGGGGGCGGCGGGGAAAGCGGGCGGGAGGGGGGGGGGGGGATATCTGGAACCTGAAAATCATAGAAATGATTTAAGCTACTGCGTGGATGGCTCGAAAAGTAAAGAGGTGACATCACCTGTCGGGTAGTACTCTGGCCGATTTTGATTTTTGGTCGGGCCGCGGGGGAGAGAGGGAGGGCGGGGGGGGGGGGGGGGGGGGCAAGGACAACAAGAAGATGCCAGATACATGTATACCCGGTACAATCATGCATGTGGCGTCCGGGTTGTTTTCCTGGGCCATGGCGCCGAGGCTCTCGGCTTTTTCAAGTTTCCAGTTTGCACTTACAATCAATCAACCTCTCTTTCGCTTCGAATGATTAGTTCTATGTTTCCTTCCTGGGCAAGGGTAGTGGGAGGCAAGTACCACCCGCGGAGCGAAGCGCCTTGCAGTACAATCTCCGTAGCGTTGGTGCAGGGTGAGATATTAAACAAATTAAAATACGCTACATATAGTTGTGAGATCGAATATTTAGGTTCATCGTCTAAACTCCTATTTGCACGGGTTGTGTGTGATACTCCGACCTCGCAGGGTGAGATATTTCAAAAACAAAAATATACTCCATCTATCCGAGATCGAAGATTTCGTCGCAACTCATCTTTGCAAGCTGTGTGTGATACTCCGATCGCGCGTATTGCTCCAGTAAGTGCCCTCATCAAGGATATTGACAGGTGACTCCCCTTAGAACTAGCTTGTACCAGGGTAAACAGGGTGATGTTGATCAATAATCTGTTCACGGGAACTATAAAACCCGTTTCTGAGGGGGACAAAATCTGAAGACTGTGGAAGGAATGCATCATTTTATCATGTATATCCTGTGAGTCTTATAACCGGTGAGGGGGGGGCGGGGTTTTAGGGGGGGGGGGGGGGAGGGGGGGGGGGCGGGTTAAGGGAGGGGAAGGGCGGGATTGGGGGGGGGCGGGCGTACTCATTTGTTGCTTGCCTTAGTGATTTGACCATTGACCACGCATCCCTTTCGAGACGGCGCACCGTTCCTACTCCTAATAGAGACAACTCCCACATTTGGGCGCTCGTTGTACGCTTTTCCCATAAATTACGTAAACACTGTTTGCATGTTCTAGCCCCGTCCTGTTTGCCGTCTGTGGCCACCGTCTACCTGCTACGATAGCGATCGTTCTCTCGCTACTCTCTAGTCTTCCAAACTCTTCCATGCCACGTTCGTCTAATTTCCTCATCTCCTCCTCTAACGCATCATCCCGATCCTCCTCGTATATTTCACGTTCTCCTACTATGCTAGTCCTAGTCTCTGTTGTTCGTTGTGGTTTAGGTCGCATGAATGTATAGGAGCGTACTGTACGCGTGGCTCTAAGTCTAGGCGATGGTGGGGGTGGCGGAGACGGAGGGGCGGGGTGGAAGGTTGATTAGAACTATCAAACCTTGTTCATGACTTGGAGCTACAACCGCATGGATGGCTCGAACTATATGTATGATGTGTGTATTATTCACATTAGACCGATAGTAGCCCACCGATCTGCATCCAGCACAACCAGTATCCGTGTCCGTCCTGATGCCTCATAGAGAGACGAGCTGCTGTGGTCGCACACTACGAGGAGACAGCAGACACACAATATTGCAAATACAGCAAGGTGATGAGGCCATGCTATGCCAACCGCGATTGAGCACTCGGGCAAAAAAAAAAAAGTATACAAGCGAGCAAACCAGAAAAAATTACACTACTAGAAGAAAAAAAAGCAAGCGAAGATTAATAAGAAAGCCAAGGGTGCTCAAAACTTTTCTTTTTCTACCCTTATGTAACATTTTCTTATTTCGGCCCTCTCAGACAGGGGTGGAGGGGGTACAGGACAGCCACCCCCCCCTGCCAACTCCATACAACCTCCTATACAAAACAAATCCTACTCTTATGAAATCTATTTAAAGGGGTGCCGTGGGGGAATGGGGCACCATACTATCCACGTGCCCCCCCTCTGCTTCGGCGGGATGCGACAGCTCGGAAGGATCTGGGCACATGACAGTCCCTGTTGGTAGAGAGGCAAAGAGAGAGGAGAGAGATCATAATGAGCACAACAAGTTCCGGGCTGGTCCCAACCTCGGATGCCTTCGATGAGAAGACCTGGCTAGAGAAAGTCTGCCCAAAGCCGTTCGATGCCTCGAAACACAAGTGCTTCTGCGGGCGCAGCTCCGGCGACGGTTCAGCGGTCGACGCGGACAACGCACGGCAGCATGAGCTTTCAGCAAAGCACTAAGAAGAATGAGTTCAGAAAGCTGATAGCTTGCTTTCCTGTTGTGTTAGATTGTATCCGAATCTTGTGTATAATATGCCTCGTTGTTTGGTCTTGTACAGTTGTGACCGCAGTTGTTATTATTATGTAAACCGACATGCACACAGACGCCGCTGTCCAGGTGGGAAGAGGCGCGGTGGGAGAGAGGAGCGCTTGGTGCGTCGAACTTTTAAGCTCGAACAGAACGCTCAAATTGCAGTTACCGCAAGAAAGAGACAAAAGTAGGCGGTAGAGGCAGCAGGCGTTGCAACAGCAGCAGGTATTGGAAAAAGAATACCTTGAATACCTCGAGAGCGATCACTTCAGAGGCGCCTTGGCTTGGATGAGATCAGTATTGCGCGAAACAACTGCTGCTGTGCAACAATGCAACCAATATGTGGTGTAATGCGACTGCTGCTTGTCGAGCTACTGCTGTCGCGCAATACGTGCAAACTGCTGTCTCATGTGGCAAACTGCACGTGACAGGCTCCGCCAACCGTCTCGCCGGCTCTTCCCCTCTTATAATCTGGTATTTCAAAACAATCCTCACATAAATAGAGCGGCGTTGCCAGTAGCAAGGCAGCAAATGGATATATAGAATGCAAGTACCGCCAAGATCTCGGATCTGATCCACGGAAATGGGCCCGAATGCACGTGCAGCAGCACAAGCACTCGCAACACCACAAGTGAGAACTGATTATGCTGTCGATGCTGTAGATGCTGTAGGGGTTTCACCATAGCACAATGCTGTCGTGTTGCGTTTCTTGTCGCTCGACACTCGTCGTCGCCCCAAGCACGTTGCAAATGTTTGAACGCTGTGTAGACTAGCCCTCGTGATCTTATGCACATGGAGCAAATGTATGGAAATAATTAATTCCTTTTTCTAAGCAATGTATCATTGGATATTGTCTACATTGGCAGGCGACTTGGAGGAGGAGGAGGAGGAGGAGGAGGAGGAGGAGGAGGAGGAGGAGGAGGCGGAGGAGGAGGGGGTGTGATGGGGAAGAGGACGGGGGGGGGGAAGGAGGAGATCGACGACGAGGTGGACGAGGAGGAGGAATAAGAGCCGAGGAGCAGGAAGAGTAGGAAGAGGAGAAGGAGCAGGAGGAGAAGCAGCAGGGGGAGGGGAAGGCGGACGAGGAGGGGGGGGCTGGAGAGGAAGAGCAGCCGAACCTCAGCTCGAGGGGGCGTCGACGTATCAAGAGACGGCACTTTGTTCTCATTTAAGGAGGTAGTGCAGAGGGCGTGACGGTTGGGTGCTGCACACGTTGAGAGCGGCGCGTTATTGTGCGAAGACAGCAAAAAAAGCTGTCCATTGCCGTCTTTGGCACACCAGGAGTTTTTTTTGCGCTTACCAGTTTGGAGAAGCTTGGATTTTATCGTCGTTTATTTCTGTGTTTATTTCTTTTTCCTTTGGTGCCGTCGCTAAAGACTTTTATCAGGGGGCAAAATGAGGGCATTTTCCCCCACTGCCGCGATGGACCAACAAGCTTGTACATATAGACTATATGTAGGTGTTTCCGTCAAGCAGGTACTCGTGCTCGTAACGTGTTGAGCGGTGACGTGTGACGTCAACGCACGCATTGCGCGCATTGAGAGGGGAAAAGGGACCAGAGCTCTAGAAAAAAACGATGAGAATATAAAATAAATACAAATCGGCCCTCCGGCGGGGGGGGGGGGGGGGGGTACGGGGTACATAAATAGGTGTGCAGGATAACATTCTGCGGGAGCACCCTTGAGAAAGATTGAAAGGAAAAACACAAGGTCGAACTTCGAAAAAGAGGGAAACAGGATGGCAAGACAAGAATGGAAAACCAAAGCGGACCCCCGACAGGCAGCAACTATTATTGACAGCAACACACAGCAGATAGATGACGCCACATCCAAGCAACATCGGGGGCAGCAACCACATATTGGGACCCTAGCTAGATAGTAGAAGGTCCTAGGAGTATTGCCGCATCAGGCGTACACAGTATTTGACATTTCTAACCATTTTCGCCCTGTGATATCATCAGGGGGCATTTCGACCGGTATTTCGCACATATGGGTTAGGGTCAGGGTTAGGGACCCTGCCGCATGGTCTATCACGTGCGCGCTGTTTCTGGCGACATGGTGGTGCCATTACCGTCAACCAACGTCGCTCCCGTACCGCATACTGAAACGAAGCCTAGACTAGATAATCAGCAAACAAAAACGCAGCAACAAGGCAGATGACACCACCCAGCCGGCGTCGGGCTAGCACCTAGCTAAACTGGGTTCCGAATGCAACTAAATGCTATTAATGAAGGATGGAGCATTGCTGCCCCTGGTCTTTCCTCTACTTTCCGCATCTTCGACGGCGGTACCCATAATATCCAGATCGACGTCATCGTCTCAATAGCCTCCACAAGGGGTACCCAAATGGACAATAGAAGAGGGCAAAATAAGGCAAAGGAAAAGGAAAAGAAAAAAAAATTACCAGGTACATGATGATCCGCATGTAAATACCAGGTACATGCTGCACACACCGCATTGTCGTTTTGTTTGCCGTTCGTCCGGCTGCTGTCTGCCTCACGCACTGTGCTGTACTGCTACAATACCCGCAAGTTGCACGACGCACACTGGGCCGATCACGATGAGCCCGGGGTCGGATGAACGAGCAAGGACGGGAGGAGGCGCTCTCGCCGGTTCCATGTCAAGTCGTCGTGCAAGAGTTTGTCGTAGAGGGCGCTCGATCTGAGCGGTTACATCGTGGTGGGGTCCTGTTACGAGCCTTCGTGAAAATGCAGTCGCGACGAGTTTCCCGTCATACCGTACACACAAACTGAAAGATCCTCAACGACCTACTCTCTAGAAGTAGTAATACCATGTATGATGCATACGAGTGCTCGTGGTAATTATGCTGCTGCTTTTTTGCTGTTCACGGAAGAGGCCCACCTTCAAGAAGGAGGGGGGGCGATGGGCGGCAAGGGAACTGCATGAAGGTCGTTGTTGATACTTGAAGTCTTCTTGCTGTATTAATAGACAAGACATTTAGACTATGTCATGCTATAAAGTAGCACAGCTTCCGATTGGTCAACAAGTGCAGAGGTACGTACTGGTATTATGTACGCACGTTTGTGAAACAAAAGACCGCCTGGTGTCCAGAGTCCTGCAGCGCAGAACCAGGCAGTAGATAGTAAGCTCGAACATACATAAAGGAAAAGCGAAAACCCACATCATCCTCGCTCGTGCCTCCTTCCAGATCCTGCACATGGAACACACATACATGAGCGACAGCAGGTACCTGTGGCGTTGGTACGCACGTACACGTTACATACCCTACCACGCTGCTTGCAAAGTTGAGTTTCAATCATTCAATCGGTCCTACTCACAGCTCACCTTTATAAAAGAAATTAACGTACCTTGCGAACCAACAACTAGTACAAACACGACTGAGTCATTATTGCTTCTAATTTGATTGGTCAAGCCCCACAGTCCCGAGACTTTTTTTTCCAGGTTGTTCCTTGCCCAGTTTGGGTCTAAATATAAACACGTTTGTTCAATAATAATACAGTATGAATATGGTTTATATTTGGTTGCTGACTCGTATTTGTTATGCCATGTACGATATTCGTCGGGGCGAAGATGACTGGCAGTATTTCGAAGACATTTGGGGTCATTATTATCATATATGGACATTTTGATCGATTCTGGGAAAAATCAAGTTTCGAAATCCATCAGCCCAGCTGCATACCAGTTACGTCATTGTACGTTGAGAACGCTAGGCCGCCGACCAATTGGATCGCGAGCGGTTAACGACTTGGTGCCCTATGGACCATGCACTGGCGGCGTGATGGATGCGCGCTGTGTTCTTTGGTGTCCTAGGAGTTCTCCGAGAGATTGCGAGCTATAGAAAAAAAAGGCAGAGGAGGTCTGGCCACCCACGCATCGAGCGTCATAGAAGCAGAAGACGCGTTCATGTTATTGCTTCTCCCGCTCCTCCCCACCACCTCAACGAGTGTGACCATAATCACCAGCTGAATTGCCCGGTTCTGTGAGACGTTTCGTACGCTGGGATAGCTCCTGCCTTCGGCGAAGCCCGAGGCTCTTCCTTCAGGTAAGAGGTTTTATAACAATCTGCAATTGAAAATCGTCAGGAGGTTTTGTGTATATCTTGGGAGACCGATCTCGATGTGGATGGCGGCCCGTGGTTGGCTGTCGGGGCAGCCAGAATGATAGCTGCTGCTGCTGTGTCATTGACCACTGCAGATTACCCTGGTGAGTGGGGCAGAGCAAAGAGCATGGCATATTTTAGGTATGCGCCCATGATATGCGCAACCTGCTATTAATACTGCTGCTGTACCTGGGATAGAACCAGTGACGCAGCCTCTATGCATACATTGTTGGTGTCTAGTCTACTCGTACGCGCCATCTTGTTTGTAATATCGTATTCTATGACAAAACCTCTCAATTGCTGCTCTCTGCTACTACTGCCGTTGCCGCTGCTGCTGGTTGCTGTCCCTGCTGCGAAGAAACGCAGCTACGAACGAATAGCACATCATACCACGAATCATAGTGTATCCACAGCTCAGGAGAAACAAACTTCTAGGTAGAAATGGTAGTTGGATCCCATGATGTACACAGGCTGCCGGCAATACACGCCCTTCCCGACAGTAAAACTGAACGCCTTCATTTGTGGCAGGTGGGCAGGCGTTGCTGCTGCGGCCTGTCTGCTGCGCCTGTCTGCATGTGTCTGTGTGTGCCTCGCTCAAATAAGCTGGTACCGACGATGGGCGGGCGATTGTTGTTCTAGCCTGATATTTTGGTGTTGCTCTTTTTATCGGAATAGACCAAGGTCGTTCTGGATTTTTTATATAGTTTGTCTAACTTAACATCAGCTGGATATCATTCCAGACTAGTCTTTAAGTACAAGTGTTCATGTTATTACTGCTGTAGTATCACGGACCTGACATTTCGTACAGTGAACACGCACGGACGCAATTCATCGTACTTTCTCGGCACCATCTCGTACGCTGGCCGTCGCTGCCCATGAACGAAGTGCTCGGAACTTATGCCTGTGTCTCGCTTGGTCTCCGCCGTTGCAATCAGTCGTCTCGAGTGGGTTTCGCGCTCTGATCGATCGCGTACATCTTACATGATGTGTTTCCCGCAACGATTTTTTCATACCTTGAGATACGATACCTAACTGCTGCAGCATATTTTCACCGAACATGAATAATGAGGAGTTTACTACGCGACAAAATGGTATATTTAGACATTAAAATCAGGTACAAAACAATGTGGGAGAGACGGCGAGCCAGCCTTTGGGGCATGAAGGCAAGGCGCGTGACATACAGCTGAATTGCTGCCACGGGGGGCGGGGGGGGGTGCTTACTGCTTATAGACTAGACGGCGACTGCAGCAGCAGCAGCTGTGGCTGCCAGCGGTGGCTGGCGCAAAACAAAGAAGCTATCGAATGTACGACGAAACTGCTGTAGCGAAGTTGTTGGACAGATAATGTATACCAGGTTCAAGCTCCCGGCGGGGCATTCCTTTTGGCTAGCGCTGGATTGCGAATGCAATTGAGTGAATCGACACACGATGTGTATGAAAATACGTGAAAGTGTGGTGAGCTTGAGCTTTATTTTTCCCCGTCCGCCGGGGGATTAATTAAACAAAAAAAACTTGTCATGGATGGAGCTCAGCGGCCGTTTGTGGCATGTCTGCAAGCGCTGCCGCTGCGACCTGTCTGCTGTGCCTGCCTGTGCCTGCCCGCGCCTCCCCCAATACAACAAGCAAGCACAGCTGGTACTAGCGATGAGGAGGCAATTAAAAGTACTCGAGGTGCCCGTAGTATATGGTTGACCTGGTGGTAGCTATAACAGATAAGGGTACGCACAAATTTCGGAGATCGACAGGTACATGTACGCAACTCAACGTACTTTCTCGGGTTAATGTGACGCCCCGTCGCTGATGACAAAGGAAGCGCTCCGATATCGTCCTTTGTCCTCGGCCGTTCTCCAACAGGCAATCGGTCGCTTGGGTTCGGTCGCGCGCACTTATCGATGGTATATGGCATGTATGATACTTACGTGTTTCCCGTGAGTATTTTTTGTGCCCTGAGGTATCCGGTACCCCGAGGTACCTGGTACATACTTGACCAAACCTTAGGATTTTCCTACACACAAATATGATTCCCGCTTTAAAAACAGGTATAGGCACCACAAATACAGTTGACCCTCTGCGTTAGTTAGAGGTGATGAGTGAACCTTCGGGACATGAACACAGGGCGCGTGGCGTACAGCGAAGTTGTTGACAGAGGGAGGGGTTGCTTACTGCTTAGAGACTCCGGGTCGCTGCTGCAGCTGGTGCAAATCAACAAAGCTACACATATGGTAGGCGTCCCCGATGGAGTAGGTGGTGGATCTCGCCCCTACCAACATCGAGGTCGTGGGTTCAAGCCTAACCGAGGGCATATTCGTGCTTGCAGGACTCTCTCTCGCCTAAAATTAGTTGAGGGGAAAGCGCAAGATCGTGAGTTAGCAAATAATATATGGGAATCGACGAGTATAACAGCTGAAAAGCGGGAGTGATGAACCCTGCCAGTATGCGCGATAAAAAATTACCCATGTACCCGGGTGGGAAAATATAAATCACCTATGGCCACGGCTTGTCCAGAAGGTCGCCGTAGGTAATAGCTATTAAGAGTTGAACTGGAGAGAGTAAAAGCAATGAAAATAAAAAAAAAATGATCATATGAAACTCTAAAAAGTATGCTGAGCAGAAAACGTACCCTTCGGGAAGGGCGGCTCTTCCTATGAGTGGAGCTGAGCGGCCGCGATTCGCCAGCAAGCATTACTGCTGCTGCGGCCTGCCTGCCTGCCTGCCTGCCTGCCTGCCTGCCTGCCTGCCTGCCTGCCTGCCTGCCTGCCTGCCTGCCTGCCTGCCTGCCTGCCTGCCTGCCCGCCATGCCTGTCTGCATTACTCCGTTTCTTCCCAGAAATAGTGGGTGCCATAGAGTGGCGGGCAATTACAAATAGAACTATATCGAGGTCGTACCAATGCAAAGTTGCTGATGACGAACGAAGTGCTTCAAATGTGTATATTTATCCTCCTATATCTGCGTCTGGAGTCGATCCTGGAGTGGATCTCGCGCTCTGATCGATGATGCCCATGTATCATCTGTATGTGTTACCCGCGCCTTTTTTTTTTCTTGCCTTCTCGCTAAAACCGAGTCTCACCAGACCTCTGTGGGTTGCTCCCACCAACACACTAGACTCCCGTTGGCTGTTATCTCGCCCATCGCGAGCGACCAAAGGGCTGCAATTTTGCTCCCACCGGCATTCCCGATAGCTACTTTTTGGCCAAAGCGAACCACCAAACCACTGTGAGTCTGCTCCCACCAACACATGCCTCCCGATAACCGCCTTCTCGCCAAAGCGAACCACCAACAAGCCACTGTGATTTTTCTCCCACCAATACACGCCTGCCGATTACTGCCCTCTCGCCTAAGCGAGCCACCAGAACACTTATGATTTTGCTCCTCCCAACGCACGCCTCTCGATAACTGCCTTCTCGACACAGCGAGCCGGCAAAAATCGGCGATTTTCCTCCCACCTGCACACGCCCCCCCAAGAACTGCCTTCTCGCCAGAGCGAACCAACCAAACACTGCGGCATCACACCAAGAGCTGCGCCCTACTTGGTCTATGAATGGTTGTACCCTGAGGTACCTGCTCCATGTTTCATCAAACATGAAGAGTTCACTACACAACAAAGCGATATTTTTACCAACATTAAAACCAAGAATACATGAACACAAGGAGCGTGACGTACAGCAGAGTTGTGTCCAGGAGGTGTACTCACTTTGTGCATGGCCGTAGTCGTATGACCATAGACCCTCTCCCCACAATGCCGGGACGGAGCATGTCCGGTTTTCACCGACCAGGCAAACATTGCTTGCACCAAGCACAATGCGCCGTGAGGCGTTCGGCGAGTCGCCTGAAGGGTGAAGTGCATGCTACTCAGAACCAATTGTAAAGGCGACTTGCATATGGATGACGGCTCCAATGATTTGTTTTTTTTTTCCGGTATCGCCACTTCCAGAAACAGAAATGAGGGTACTATCCGGTATGTAACTGCCTCGTGGGTGCCTTGCTATAAACACGACGTGACACGATCATTCCTCTTGTGCGGACTAAAAGTTCTCCACTCCGCACGAATGATCTAACTCGACCGCCAGCAGTGATCGACCAAAAAACAAAATGGTAACGAAGACCACTGATGGGGACAGCTTACGCTATACCTACAATGGGACCCGAAGGGTGCGCCAGCTAGCGTTGGGCTGCGAAAGCAACTGAGTTAAATCGACACACGACGCGTATGAAAATACGTGGAAGTGTGGTGAGCTAAAGCTTTATTTTTCCCCATCCGCCAGAGGATGGAAAAAAAAAAAAAAGGTACCCTGTTGTTGGTCTAGCTCATGTAGTGAGCGGCATATTTTACAGTGTCGTTGCCAACCGACGCCAACCGAACCCGTAGATAAAATAGGCCTGGGGGAGGGGAGGGGGCTTACTGCTTAGAGACTCCGGGCTGCTGCAGCAGCTGGTGCAAAGCAACGAAGCTATTATATGCCTATAGCGTGATAAATATGACGAAACTCAAGTGTTGGACTGAAAGTGTCAGTGATGCGCATTTCCATGGCATTTCCATAACACAGCCATGGGCCTTCATGTATATTACTTACGTCACTGATTTTTGTAGAGTTGGTAGGAGGGTTGTATACCCTTGGAAACGACCCTCCGCGATTTTTAATTTTCAGACACGGGCGTCGTAGCTGCGCTGCAACCTGTCAAATAACTCGGAAAGGCGGGGTGATCATTGATACCGGTATTTGTATTGTGGTTTTTGGTTCGATTGCTCTTGTTTCACTGCATGCCCGCGGGTCGTCACTCTGACAGCACTCCAGACAGCAGGCGCGTTCGTCTGTGCTCACGATTACCGTGCGGTTCGTACGGTGCAGGCAGCCCAACCGCTGTAGTTTGTAGCCGCAAGTTGGTTAGTTGTGGGAACGGGGGAACTCTATGCTGTAGTTGAGTGGATACCCGCGGTCATGTGAGTTCAGTTTGCGCATTGGACCTTTTCACTTGTGCGCCCTTCGTATCGTGCATTTTACGCGGGAAAGCGTGGTATTTCCCGGACGAATTTTAATTTTATTTGGTTTTTCGGATCTTCCTAGGGCTCCAGCACCTTTGTGTGACCACGGACTCTAGATTTTTGACAAGAGTTAATGTGAGAACAACAACAGCAACAACAACATGTCTGTCCAGTTCCATGACATCGCCGCGGCACTGCCATGACAAGTGTTTCGCACTGGCATGGCACTGCTATCTTGCACTGAACTGCGATGGCACCGTCATGGAGGCCCATGGCATTGCCATGACATATGCCAGGGCCTGAACCCTTGCCCGCCACAGGGATACGCTGTCATACGCGTAGGGTTAGAGCTATGGGTAGGGTTAGCTCTAGGGTTAGCAAGGCCCTAGCACGGTGATGGCAGTCTCCAGCGTGCTGAGAACTCCCGTGTCACTGCGCTGTGGGACATATCTATGGCAATGCCATGATGCGTTTCATGGCACGCCACGGCGGTCGGTGCCATGATGCGTTTCATGGCACGCCGCGGCAGTCGGTGCCATGATGCGTTTCACGGCACGCCGCGGCAATCGGTGCCATGAAACCCATCGGCAATGCCATGGAAGCCCATGACGCCGCCATGGCAGTGCCACCAACGTCAACAAAACACGCCCATGCACGCCCATGAAATGTTATGGACTCCCGTAAAATGTTGTGGATTCCATGGCATCGCCTTGGTGGCGTTGCCAGCCCATGACGCGTGCTGCAGTAGAGGTGTACCACTTTTTTTTCCGAGGTTCCTTCAATTTGGGAGCTTAGGACCTCCCCAAAAAAACTGATTTAGAGAAAACCAAAACTGCTACCGGATGAAAAATCCCATGGCCGAGGTACACGACGAGAATCATGCAAAAAAGAATCTCGCATTTTCCGACGATTTTGGGTTAAGGAGCCCCGTCATTCAGAATCCATTTCGGACGAAAACTGCTATCTCCATCTTAGCACGCCTCCCATGATAGTGCCATGATGGTGCCGACGCGCGGCTATTATGACCAAGGCTACGTCATGCGTCCAGGGTACCCCCTGTTTCGCTGCCGGGTTTGAGCTACTCGTACGATCGGCTCTGTATGTCACTTCCGGCGATGTTTTTGGCGCAGCGTAGCTTGCCACCCAATTGCGGGTTCATATCGCAGAATCAAAACAACACGAAAGCTTTAAGGCCGCAAACGAAGAGGGGGGGTCACTCGCGCGAGTGACCCCGGGGAACTGCGAAAACGGGCGCCAAAAGTGAGCCCCCCACGGTAGCCTTGGCCTTATGCTGTTGTACCCTATATGCCGTAAGGGGATCATTTGTATTATCTCTGCGTTCAGCTGCTTATAATCACTCGCCCGAGTGCGTATGTGGCCTACTTTATTTTCTTGCGGTCAGTTGTGTCTGTGCTGCTTGATGTCGCGATGTTTACCGCAAGCCATGGAGTCAAACGCCGAGCGGCGAGTGACCAAACATCGGTAATAAGAGTAAAAATGGGAGCATAATACGTTTATGCCGGAGCCTTGGTCTGCCATTGAAGCCTATGGCAGCGCCATGGGGCTCGCCATGACCCTCCATGGTGCTCCATGGCGCACCATAGAAACTGCGATGGCGCGCCATGAAAGGAAAGTTATTGTAAACCCCCCGAGAATGTACGTTCCGGAAAGAACAGCCTTCCTATGCGTGGAGCTGAGTGGCCGCGATTGATATGCCTGCAAGCCGTGCTGCTCAAGGCTGCCTGATGTGCATGTCTGTGCCTCGATGTGCCTCCCACAATGCAACAAGCATGTCTAGCACCAGCGAGGGGCGGACTATTTAAAGCATCCGAAGCACCAGCACATACTAGGGAGATCTGGTTGCTATTCGTACAGTACATCGTAAAACTACGACAAGCGCAGCTGGCACCAACGAGGGGCGGGTAATTGAATGCATTCGAAGTACCAATGCGTATAAGATGCGTCTGATTGTTATACGTGCACTACTTCGCGCTATACGTTAATCAAGTCGACCGTGAGCCTTTCGTTTGGGATATCAAACACAAGAGACCTTCAAATATCAACGTTTTTTTTCTGGGCACCAACTGACACACGGTCGCCACTGACGAACAAAGTACTCTGAAGACGTGCCTCTTGCTTTCTTGATCTGAAAAATAATACTGTGTGTAGAAGCCATGCACTCCTACCCAAAGTATTGTACCTGGTATTTTATGTACACACCCTGATCCCATCCCTTTTTTTTCGGGCTAGGTTATGGCTTAGCCTTCTGGTCGGGTTGGCAACTGGTACCAGGCATCTCAGTATACCTCTAGTACTATTCTAATTTGGGATGCATGGCTTATGTACACCCCTAGGAGTTCATACGTATGTTGGTCTTCGTCCGTCCTCCATTAGGCAATTGATTGTCCCGAGTCGGACGCACGCGCGGGTGGATGATGTACGGCATGTACGATAGGGACTTTTTTGTCCCTCGGCTGTTTTTGCATTTATCAAAACTAAGCTTCACCACACAGCACAGTGACATTTTTGTATGCTAACACCATGTCTATACTATCAAAACTAATTTCTACGCAATTGCAGATAAAACATGGTGAGCTCGCCTTCGGGACATGAACACGAGGCGCGTGTTGTAGAGCAGAGTCGTCGAAAACCCCAAGCGAGTTTATATGAGAGCCCGCGAAGTCCCGCGGGTTCTTGCGAGCGCCCTTGGGTTCCCGCGAAAAGTCGTGGGCTTCCGTGAAACTTTGCTTGGGTTATCGCAGCATTTCTCTTCGCGGGACTTTTCCGCCTGAAGCCCCCATGAGACTTTCCGCGAAAAACCCCACCCGATATCTCGCGAGCGCCGGTGAGTTCCCACGAGCGCCTGCGTTGGCCCTTCGACAGCACCAACCCGCCGACCCCGCTCATTTAGCGAGCTCCTGTGAGCGCCAGTGACATCTAGCGAGCGCCCGTAAGCGCCCCCAACATCTGGCAAGCGACCACGAGATCCATCGAGCGCTGGTGAGATCTCGCGACAACTCTCGAGCACTGGTGAGCGCCCGTGGGCGCTGACGGGCGTTCACCGGCGCTCGTGACCAACGGTGACACCCGAGCGCCCGTGGGCGCCCGGGAGCGTCCGTGAAACCCACAAGCGGGCGTCCGTGATATTTCACAAGCGCCCTTTGAACCTGGCGAGCATCTGTGAGCGGCCGTGGGCACCAGTGAATGCCCGCAAACGCTCGTGGTGGCCCGGAAACACCCGTGAGTGCCCGTCAGACCCCGATGGCGCTCGTGAAGATGTCACGGACGACGGCTAGTGGATCGCGGACGACGCCCGCGATTAAATCTCACGGGTGGTCACGGGCGGTCTTATTTCACAGGCGTTCATCGTGGGCGTTCGCGGGACGCCACAGGCTCTCACAGGCGGTCAAGGGCGTCCAAGGGCGCTCACGGGCACTCAAGGGCGCTCACGGGCGCTCACGAGTGCTCGCGAGATCTCGCGGGCCCTCCTTAGATCTCGCGGGCCCTCGTTCGATCTCGCAGGCGCCCGCTACTATACTAAAAAAAAAAAATTAAATACACGCCAGCTGTGAGATGGGAGATTTCGTCGAAACTCGTCTTTGCAAGCTGTGTGTGATACTCCGATCCCGCGTATTGCTGGGTGTGTGTGTCCTCATTAAGGATATAGGTCGGCGACTCCCCTTGGAACTACACTGTAGCTTGTACCAGGGTCAACAGGGTGATGTTAATCAATCTGTGCCCGGAAACTATAAGACCCGTTTTTAAGGGGGACAAAATCTGACAGCTGTGGAAGGAAATGCATCAGTTTGTCAAGTATATCCTGTAAGTCGTATAACCGGTGAGGGGAGGGCGGAGTTTTAAGAAGAAACGGAAACTATAAGACCGGGACAAAATCTGACAGCTGTGGAAGGAAATGCATCAGTTTGTCAAGTATATCCTGTAAGTCGTATAACCGGTGAGGGGAGGGCGGAGTTTTAAGAAGAAACAAAAACAAAAACAAAACCCGGGGGCAGGGGGCTAAAAAGAGGAGTGAGGGGGGGGGGGGGCGCAATTAAATCTGTACGCGGAAACTAAACCATTTTACGGGGACAAATCTGACAGTTGTGAAAGGAATGCATCAGTTTACCATATATATATACCGTAAGTCGCACAACCGTTTATGTCATGGACGCCTGATATCACGGAGGCACACGAGAGAAATGTCGCGGGCGCTGGTGATCGCTAGGTCTCGCGGGCGCTCCCTACGTCACGCGGGCGCTCACGGGTACTCGTAGGCTCTCGCGGACTTTCACAGACTCTCACGGGCGTTTGCAGGCGCTCACGGGTGCTCCCGACTTAGGGTGTGGTTGTAACTCGGTGTTTTTTCATGGGGAGTAGCATCAGCAGCAGCCGTAGGAGCATCGACAAGCAGCCACCGGTGGGTATCGAGCGGAATATATTGCTGCTGTTGTAACGTGGTGCTCATTTGTCGGGGGGAGTGTTTATGGGTTTACTAGTTGTTTTGGTTGATTTTACTTTTTTTTCAGTTTAGTGGGTTGTTAAGTAATGTTATCGGGTCGAAAATATCCTCGAAAACGTCGAAAATAGCGGAAATTTCCACGACATTCCGCGACATTCCACGTAAGCCCCGGGGGTTTTCGCGGAATATGAGCGCACTCTCGTGAGATTCGGCGACATGTTACGGGAGCCCGTGATAGGGCCCGTGATATGTCGTGGGCGCCTATGGGCGCTCATGGTACTTTTCATGAGCTCCCGCGACAGAACGCAATAATGTGATTTGTTGATGACGGCGCGGCAGCTCTTCCTGTGGGTGGAGCTGAGCGGCCACCTGTGGCATTGCTGCAAGCGTTGTTGTGGCAGCCTGTCGGTTGTGCCTCTCTGTGGCACCCCAAAAGCAGCTGCAGCTGCGAGGGGTGGGAAAATAAAAGTATTCGAACTACCAGCAGCGAGATGTTGTGGTTGTCGCATAGGTCGATCATGCGCATACAATTTCGGAGATTCAACATGTGCCCGTATGCAGTTCAACGTACTTTCTCTGGGTCGTGTGGCCCAAAGTCGATATAACGAAAGAAGCGTTCCGATGACAAATATAGATTAAATCTTCCTTGATCTTCGTCGATTCCCCAGCAGGCAATCGAACGTCTTTAGTCTGTCGCGCGCTCTGATCAATGATGTATAGCGCGTGTGATATGCACCTGGTCTGTGCTTGTGGCTCCTGTGATTTACACCCCGAGGTACCTGGTGTATTTTCTATCATACGCTATGATTTTACTACACAGCAAATTGTTTTTCTGTATCTTGATTCCAGGTACAGTGTTGGCCTTATAAAGTGCCGGGGTGTGTCCTGAGATTTGACCGGCACTATACCAGGCACCGGCACTATTCAGAATAGTGCCTCAATAGTGCCGGTCCGGCACCATTGAGGGATATTCACCCTCAATAGTGCCGGACCGGCACTAATAAGAAGATGTTTGATTTCATGGTGTGGCGCTCACGCTTTGCGGGGCCAACAGAGTACGAAATTGATCATCGCACTGCCAAATAACAAACAACCATGTACTGTACCCCCTGCCCTCACTACGTCGCGACAAACTCTCCCATGTCTGCCTGGCGCACCCGCTTCGATGTTGCAAGAAAAAACAAGAACAAACAAAACAAACAAACCAAGACAAGCGCGACAGGAAGCGCACCGCAAGAAAATCAGACAACCATGTACGCCCCGCCCTCACTACGTCGCGACAAACTCTCTCATGTCTGCCTGGTGCACCCGCTTAGCGGAATGCGCTGCGACCATGGCCGTCTTCGCTTTCGTTAGGTCGAACGCAGCGTCTCCGTTGCCACTCTCCTCTGCTGCCGCTTCCAGGACGCCGAAGTGAGACGACAGCTCATCATAAGCCGGTGGAGCACGGCGCTCGCGCCCCGTGTTCTCATCGCCACCGCCCTGCTCATCTTCGTCCTCCTCCTCTTCGTCCTTACCCTCGCCACATCCTCCCTTGGAGACGTGGCCATCAGGGGCTTGCGGCGTTCTGCCTTGTTGAAGGCAAAGTTCACCTTTCGCACATGGCATGGTGCGCCTTCGCGTAGAGCTCTTCGAATCTGCAGCAGCGGTGTACCCTCTTTACTGTGTGGAGTCTGTCCGCTGTCTTTGTGTGTGTAGTGAATCGACATTACTGCGGGGTGCCGTGGTGCCCAACCCGCACTATTGCGGGGCAGCCCTCTATAGTGCCGGCCCGGCACTATTGAGGGCGCTGTCTGTCCAGATATTTTACCGGCACTACACCAGGCACCGGCACTATTCGACCGGCACTATAGAGGGCCCTGTACTGTAAAAAAAACAGCAACACCAATTTCGAGGCACTAACAGAAGAGGGGTAGCGAGTCTATGGGATATTACTTTTTCCTTATTGCCATAGCCCACAGTGGCGAGTAGCCTTCGCGGCATAAACACAAGGCGCGTAACGTACAGCAAAACTGTTGCCAGGGGGGGGGGGGGGGTGCCCCCTTCGTACGAGACTCTGGGCTGCTGCTGCTGCTGCTGCTGCTGCTGCTGCTGCTGCTGCTACAGGTGCAAAATAACGCAGTCACAAAATATGTTCGACCTGTTCGACAATAGTCTAGTTGTTGCACAGATAATATGCACATGGTTTCAGTAGGACAGCTCTTCCTGTGAGTGGAAGTGAACGGCCCCTTTTGGCATGCCTGCAGGTATTGCTGCTGCGGCCTGTCTGCTATGTCTGGCTGTGCCGGTCAATGTCTCCCCAAAAAGAACAGCTGGTACCGTCGAGAGGCGGGAGATTTCAAAAATTGAAGTTTTGTGTGGTCGACTCACCAATATTGGGTTGTGCCGGTCGTTATATAACTAAATTAGGAATCACGAGTCTGACATCTTGTAGGTCGGGCGCATACGCCTACGTACGCAAGCCAGCGTACTTTCTCAGCACCATCTGACACACTGCTGACGCTGATGACGATCGAAGCGCTACAAAGACATAAATTATACTTTCCTTGATCTTCGCCTATTCTCCAGCAGGCAGTCCGTCGTTTTCAGTCGGTCGCGAGCTCTGATCGATGATGTACAGAGTGTGTGATACGAACCTGGTATGTGCTTCCCGCTTCTTGTGTTTACACCCCGACGTACCTGGTGTGCTTTCAATCAAACGTGAGGATCTCGATACAAAGCAAAGCGTCCATTTTTCTTGAAAACCAGGTATAAAGCATCAAAACCAATTTCGAGGTTGAAGAGAAGTGGCGAGTCTGTGGGCGTTCACCTCTTCCTTACTGTCATATCCCCTATTAAATAGTGGCGAATAGCCTTCGGGGCATATACACAAGGCTCTTGGCGTACAGCAAAGTCTTTGCCTTGAAGGGTAGGGGGTGTGCTCACTTGTTACGAGGCTCCGGGCTGCTGCTGCTACTGATCGAAAGCATCGCAGCCACAAAACCATGTTCGACGAGTCTCTAGTTGTTCCGCATCATTTGCACAGACTCCAGGAAGGGCAGCTCTGTAAGTGGAGCTGAGCGGCCGCTTTTGGCGTGCCTCCGGGCGTTTTGCTACGGCCTGTCTGCTATGCCTGTCGGTGCCAGTCTGTGCCTGCCTTAAAACAGCTGGTACTATAATATGTGGTTGCTCTGATCTTATATATGTCGACCAGGAATCATGAGCCTGCCATTTCGTAGTTGAGCACGTACGCGTACGTACGCAAGTCAGCGTACTTTCACGGCACCATCTGACACACTGCTGTCGCTGATGACGAACGAAGCGCTTCGAAGGTGTACGTTTATATTTTATTGGTCTTCACCTTTCTCCGGCCGGCAATCGATCTCCTCTAGTCTGTCTCGCGCCCTGATTTATAATGTGCGGCATTTGTAGTGCATACATATGTGTTCCCTACAATATCCGTTGATGCACGTATTAAACATTACGACTAGTTGGACATTGTTTTGTTTTCCTTCGTCCAATTTTTGTTATCCTCGCACTACTCTCGCACTCGCTCCTAGTAATATCTCACACCCGGAGTTTCATAGCGGGCCCTACCCCCTCTCTCCACTACGGTACGTGCCTTCAATTTTTCGCGAGAAGAATCAGCCTTTTCTTTCCTCGTCGACTCGCGTCGACTTGTACATACCCACGTTGCTAGGCGCTCTCAGCAGTCGATCCTTTTTTTAGCATTTTTGCAAATAAAGTCAAATCTCACCACGGTGGGAATCGAACTCAAGGATCAACTCTAATGTTAGTAATATTCGAGGGTAACCACTAGAGCACCGGTGCGACCGGCTACAAAAAAATGATGTATTTTTCGTTAACACCAAGTGTATGACGTCAAATCCAATTTCGAGGCAACATTAAAGGGGTGGGTAGTGAGCCTTGCAGACATGAACACAAGGCGAGTGACGTACGGCAGAGTTGTTGCCAGAGGGGGTGGGGGGTGCTCACTGCGTAGAGACTCCGGGCTGCTATTGCAGCTGGCGTAGAGCAACCAGCTATTTACATGATGTGCATGACGAAACTCTTTATGTTGGACATGATATATACGCTCCGGGCAGGGCATGATCTAAATTACGTGGTTTATCTTTGGCGCGGCCCATAGGTCGTGCCGTGGGACCTCCCATGGGCAAGGGCCATGCCATGGCGCATGCCATGGCATACACGACTGCTTTTTCACATGACCCATGGAAGTCCCATGAGATACCCATGGGTTATCCCACAGGACGACCTGTGGGATGACCCATGAGTCATGCCATAGGACGTCACATGGGACAGCCCATTGGCCATCCCATAGCTCATTCCTTCGTACAACCCGTGAGACGTCCTATGGCCCGTCCCATGGGATATACCTTGTACGCCTCGTGGGATGTTCCATAAGAAATGCGTCCCATAGGACATCCCGTGGGACGTCCTATGGTACGTCTCGTTGGCGATGACTACATTTCTTCATTAACCTGTGGCACGGTCCATAGGCCGTGACATGGGACGCCCCATAGGCCGTGCCGTGGGACGCCCCATGGGCATGTCATCCCATGGCACATCCCTTAGTAGACACGGCAGCCTCTGGTATGTGGGACGTCCCTTGGGATACCCACGGACCATGCCTCAGGACGCCCCATGGAACAGCCTATAGGCCACCCCATAGCTCATTTCATGGTACAACCCATGAGGCATCCTATGGGATTGCCGTATTTGGTGTACCTATGGCATGGCCCATAGGTCGTGCCATGTGACGCCCCATAGGTATCTCATTCCATGCCACATCCCATATCATCCCATAGGTCGTCCCATGGGACACACGCGGTACCCATGGTTCGTCCCACGGGACGACTCGTGGGATGACGTGGCCCATTTGTCAACCCATAGGTCGTCCCATGGGACAAACACGGCAGCCTATGGCATGATCCATAGGACGTCCCATGGGATAACCTACGGATTGTCCTACGGGACGGCCTGTGGGATGACCCACGGGTCATTCCGTAGGACGTCCCATGGGATAGTCCATTGGGCGTCCCGTGGGACAGCCCATAGGCCACCCCATAGCTCATTCTCTGGAACAGCTCATGAGGCGTCCTGTGGGACGTCCCATGTGATGTACCATAACAAAACCTTGCAATGGGACGACCCTGTCCCATGGGATGTCTCATGGAATGATACATGGGTCATCCCACTGGTCATTCCATGGTACTGCCCATGAGACGTCGTATGGGGCATCCCACGGGACGCCCTACAGTACGTCCCATGGGATGTACCATAGCGAAACCTTGCGACGAGATAACCCATGAGACAGCCCATGGGGTGTCCCATGACATGCCAAACGTCCCATGGCAAGGCCCATGGGCTGCCCCGTAATATGCTCAACGTTTCACGGGCCGTGCTATGGTCGGTCCTATGCGCTGTGTACGTCTGATGGCGCAGCCCTTGGACGGTACCATTGACTATCCCATGACATACCAATTGTCCCATGGCACTGCCCATGGGCTGCCCCATGGCATGCTAGACGTCTCATGGGCCGTGCTGTGATCGGTCCTGTGCGCCGTGTACCTCCTATGGCACCCATGCGCCTGATCATGGGCTGTCCCATGGCATGCCCAGCATCCCATGGGCGGTGTCAAGGTCAATTCCATGGGCCATGCCATGAGCTGTGTACATGCCACGTATCGCAGTTCATAGGGATGCCCGTGGGCTGTCCCATGGGATGCCAAACGTCCAATGGCCCGTACCACAGGCAGCTCTATGGCATGCCAAATGCCTTATGGGTTGGCCGTGACATGGTCGTTCCCGTGAACAGCCAACGGCACTGTCCATGCCATGTTCAGCGTGCCATGGGATAACCCATGGCACTGCCCCTAACTCTGCCGTAGGAGACACAGCCCAAGGCACCGCAAATGTTATTACCCACATTACTTGATTTAACTATTGCACGACCCATAGGTCGCGCCATGGGACGTCCTATAGGCATGTCATGCCATGACACATCCAGGGCTTATCCGTGAGCCTGAGCCTGGTCGTGGGCTTTCCCATGACACGACAACGTCCCATGGGCAATGTTATGGGTGGTCCCATGGGCTGTCCCATGACATTCCAGATGCCACTGCCCATTCAACGATCACACAATCCACGAGACCTCGTATGGCACTGCCCACGGGTAAATGTCTGTGGAACAACCTATGACGCTGTCCATTAGACGTTTAGCAGGCCATGGGACAACCCATGGCGCTGACCGTAGCCTGCACCGTACAAGGTACACAGATTTTGAGAGCCCATAGCTCTACCGATGGGACAATCGCACAAACCATAGGACCTTGTATGGGATTGCCCATAGGAGGGATAGACGTCTATGGAACAACCCATTACACCGTCCATGGGACGTCTAGCATGCCATGGGACAGCCCATGCCCTGTTCCATTTAGGCTATGCCGTCGGACGTAAACAGCCCAGAGTACTGCACAAGGGTTACACAGCCATGGCATGTCCCATGGGAAAGGCTGGAGGCTGTTTGGCACCTCATAGGTCGTCTCATGGGATGTTCCATTACACGTCCCGTGGTTCGACGTACGGGATAACCCATGGATCGGCGTACGAAATAACCGAGATAAACTCTGGCGTTACCCATTGGACAAGCTACGGGACATCCCACAGCTTGTCGGGTGGGTTGTCGCATAGCTTCTCCCATCGGTTATCCCATGAGAAGAATCATGGGACGTGTCATGGGACACGCTATCGGATGACCCACCATCCCATAGGTTGTCCCTTGGGATGAGCCATGGCCTATCCCATGGGTCGAGCTACAGGATTCATATCAACCCATGGCTTATAAAAAGTTCCACGGGACGTTACATGGCACGCCTACGAATGTCGTATGGTGTGCCATGGGAATGGCCCATGAGACGTCACATGCGATGACAAACTCATGGAACGGCCATATAATGCGCCATGGAATGTCCTATACATCCTTCGACATTCCATAGGCATCGACGTCCCATGAATCATGCCATGGAATGCGTAGATCGTCATGGCGTGATCCATGGCACCTCTCTGCTCATGGGACGTCCCATGGGATTTGGGAGCCCCATGGCACGCACCATGGCACGGCCCATGGGATCCCATGCCATCGTTACCTTCCCATCGCGCGTGCCGTGGTTACTGCCGTGGGACATCCTACAGGAATCCAGTGTAGATCGCGGTATGATCAACTTTACTTGGTTTTCCTATGGCACGGCCCATACGCCGTGCCGTGGGATGTCCCATAGGCATGCCGGACCATGGCACATCTCGTGGTACACACAGCAGCCAATAGCGTGACTAATTTGGTTGTCGTTTGCCACCTACCGGGGCACTGCGTGATCTCACCCAAACTTGATTACGTGCTGGTATATTTTACGCGTAGTTCGGCGTGCACGTGGGTGAACTAATTGAACGGCCGGCGGCAGTGGCAACCCGCTCGCAGTCGCGCAGTCGTGGCCCTGTTGTCTGTTCCACGCTTGGGGCTGTGTACGCTTGTTCGATCAGATACAGTGCGCGGCTAACGTCTCTCTCTTCCACCCTCCGCTCTTCGTGATCACTCCTGCTCCCGTACGCCCCAACTTCTTGCTCACAAGAGCCTCCTACTCGAAGGAGTGCATATGAACATGGTCGGACACCTCGCCGCTCGCAGGTGCCTCAGGTGCCTCAGCTATGTCATGTGATTTTCCACATCAACTAGTGCTGGCAGGCGCCGCTGGTCCTCAAGATCTCGCGTATAATGGGCACAATGAGTGACTCCGCGTATACGTATTTGCTGAAGGTTCGCCCTTTCCCCTAAAAATGCATCCTGGCGTTTCGGGGAGCTATCTCGGTAGACCGGTATTCTGCCGATGTACCGTATTGGATGGGCGAAAAATATGTAGACGCTGACCCCGCTAGGAATGACAAAAGTCGTGTCGCGCAACGGGTGGCCAGCCGGACCCATCTAGTCTCAAACGTCCGCTTGTTTAGACAGCGAACCCGCCGAACACCTGCTCCCCAATAACCACTGCGTCCCACGCTGAAGCATGGCACCATCCTTGACATATACCGGCGCGGTACAACAAATATTTTGATAACTCCACAATGATTATAATGCATAGCGCATGGCATGGGTTGATCCGTTACGAAACGTTGGTTCTCGGTAGAGTATTTCATAGTAGCTGGGGGCTGTTGCCTAAATTCGACGCTGCTACGGCCGCTTTTTACCTATCGATGGTGCTTTGCTGTGCTACCGCGAATACCTGTTTGCTGATGTCCTGCCTCTCACCGGTAATGTTCTCGCGTCCAAATAGTGATGCGTTAAGAGCCCCGTGCTAACAGAATATCGTTGGGGCTGTCGATAACGTGACATCGGCACCTGACCGGTGACCTTTTTTACCGGCAGTACCTCGTGAATCATAGCATATAATCCGCGAATCCCTGGAATATACCTGCGTCACCCATGGGTTCTGTTCGTAAACCCGCCACGCATTATAGGTGCCGTTATTGCTTCGCGGTGCTCCTGCGGCTGCTACATGTGCCCCTTGCTGCTGCGCGCTGCCTTCTTGAGCTCGCCGCAGCCCCCGCAGCGCTCTATCGCTGCGGCTGCTGCTGCTGCCGCCGGCTGTTTCTGGAGCTGCGGGAATGATCGCTACCGGTGCTACTGTAGGAATACGTGGTGCAAGCACAGCTGTGTCAGCCCTAGCTTCTTCCGACGTGTTCGGCGTTGGTTCTCCCGCGCATGCCATGGGACATATAGTCCGTGCAGGACACTTTGTCTAGTGTAATCTCGAACTGAAAATATAACGATCTTGGTCGTGGTCACCCCTGCTGCCCTAAGGGAATCGCATACCGTTGACATAAAAAAAAAAAACAGACAAAACACGAACACAAACAAACATATTCCTATCCTAAAATCAAGTAATACATGGGCGGTCATCAAACAGACCCCAATCAAAAAATTAAACAACAAACTACCAAAATGGACAGAAACATGCGCAGTTTAGTTTTGCAAAAATTCAAAAATGAATAAAAACGTATAGAATATAAAATGTCTGGCCTGGGACAAGACAAAAGGAATCGTTTCCTGCTCTTTCTATCGTGAAGTAGAACCTCCGCAGTTGTGTCAACTCTAGCTTCTTCCGTTGCGTTCATCGTTAGTGCTGTCGCGCGTGCGACGGGACATAGCGGTTGGGGTTCCAGGTTCCCGTGCTTCCCTACTCTTAATACTTTGCCCTGCTCCGACGCCTTGTCTGGCCCGTGCGTCTCGTCCTTGCTTACTCCCCCGGTGCGTGGTCGAGTGTCCCACGTGTCAACGCCCTACCCCGTGTCGCGTACCACATCTGCGTTCGACTACCTCGTCCCAATTATGCCGGCACCACACACTACTATCTGTCTATTCATAGTTGTACCAGGTAATCCCTTTGGTTACTTGGTTGTGTATTACCGCACCGCTGCATCCTGTTACCGCGCATAAACCCTCGCCAGCGATCACTTATGATTTTGGTGTCTGGCTGGTTTCCTTGTAGCCGCATACTTCGTGCGTGGGGCCTCGCTGAGACCCCTATATACCTCTGCGTGTGAACCGCGGACCCGTGGGCAATCACGACCGTGTGAGGTGTCTGGCTATTTTTTCGACCCGCTTGCACCGGGTTTGATATTCTTTGACCGAGATCTGCACACCCTTGCGCGCTACCGTTCGTGGTGCCTGGCTCTCGAGCCGCATGCACTGGGTTTGATACTCGTTGGCCGAGATCCGCACACCCTTGCCTGTTAACCGCGAACCCAGAACACCGCGCGTCTGGCTATTACTCGCGGTCGCGTACACTCCCCCCTGCACTGGTACCCTGTTCCGCATGTCGGTTACCGGCGGTCACTGCCGTTGGCGTCAGGCTTTTCTCTCGAGCCGCTCGCACCGGGTTTGATACTCGTTGGCCTAGATCCGCACACCCTTCCGCGCTACCGCTTGCACCGGGTTTGGTACTGGTTAGCCGAGATTCGCACACCGTTGCGCGCTACCGTTTGTGGTGTCTGACTATTTTCTCGAGCCTCATGCACTAGGTTTTATACTCGTTGGCCGAGATCCGCACACCCTTGCCCGCTAGCCGCGAACCCAGAACACCGCGTGTCTGGCTATTGCTTGCGGTCGCGTACACTCTACCTGCTCCCCCCTGCACTGGTACGCCTATTCTGCGTTTGAGCCCACCCTTCTTTGGTTGTGAGCGAGCTGTTATTTACCGCCTCTACCAACCGCGAGAAGGCCCGGTGCCGATGCGCACACTGCTTCTGCTGTAGCTATACTGCTGGCACCCATTACCAACCGCTGCTGTTGTAGATACCTCTGCAGCGCACTTTGTGATCCCCCCCCCACTGTGCTGTTCCTTGTCCTGCGCGCTGTATGATACTTGAGGCTAGTACGACGGTCGTTCTCGCCTGGTACTCGGATCAACAGACTACACAATGTGTGTTACTACGCATCTTAGTGAGATGTCATATCGTGGCGCGCAGGGAAGCAAAATAGCATCATCATGGTTGCGTTCACGCGCACTACATGTGTGTTGCTGCGCCTCTTAGTGAAGCGTGAGCCAGACGAGGCGAGCAGGGTACAAATATAGCATCATCATGGTCTGGTTAGCGTACCGTAGTTAGCATACACATTTCGACCGTCTTTTCCTCGGGATCAGGTTGGTTTCCTACATGGTATTCGGATGACGTATTCATAGGCATATACTATTAATAGGATCATATACCAGTTATATATTTTGAGCTGTGCCGGTTGGTAGTGGGAGGCGTGTCCGCGTACATTCCAACGCCTATGGTGTTGGTTAGTAAAACACATTCGTAGTACAGTGGCGAGTCAAGCTGGGGTATCTAATACCTGGTGGACATCAGGGACACGTTGGTGAACAGGTGAGTGGAACGATCAGTTGAATGCGAGGTGACACGCCCCCCCCGCACCCAGTCAGCAAATACCGTATAGACTACTGCTGTAGTCAGTGTATTTATAGTCAGGCATCCCCCGGTTACCCGGGTAAGTATGCGATACGGTCGGACATATACTCCTCGCGATCGGAGATCACACGCAGCTTGCAAATATGATTTTCGGATCCCACAGCTGTGGTGCATTTTATTTTTGTCCTGCTGCATACTTGGTGCGAATCTTCGAGACGCCTTGGTTGTGCTCCATGTAGATGGGTGGAAATATCAGTTTTAGCGCGAACAACGCACACACACGTGGAACACGTGCCAAGTACGCGCAGGCGTACATTCTTGTGGCCGTATTGAAGCCGATTGTCTTACGACGGGGTAATCTACTTTCATACAGCCCGCCGCCGCGCCTTCACCGACGTAATACGCTCATTATTTCAGTGACACACGATTTAATGTCCCCGTGCGGAAATGTGAAAATATTTAGTCTATATTATAAAAATTGAAATACACTTCAGCTGTGAGATCGAATGTTTTGTCAAAACTCATCTTTGCAAGCTGTGCGTGATACTCCGATCGCGTGTATCAATTTTGAATTATCTCGTTTTCTACATGCACCAACCCGGGTGCACAGGGGACTGCAGGTGCTGCAGTCTAAAGTATCCCCTGTTCACGGGGTTTCCGGGGCAATGGCCCTATTATTCGACCCAATACACGGCTGAGAGGCTCAAAACGACGCTACCCGTTATTGGAAAAGGACGATAAGGCGCATAAGGCGGGCTGTAAAGGCCAGGATACCGCCCTATGGTCCTGAAATAAGGTCAAATGCTATTGTTGTGCTGCTGTTGCTGCTATCGCTGCCTCTGCTGCTGCCTCTGCTGGCGCAGATCGCCGCTCCACATATGTATCTGAGCTCCCCGTCGCCGTAGGAATGTACGCGGGTTAGCTTACTCGCGCTCGGACATTTATCGTTGTTACAGGGGGTTTCGCTGCGGCGGGCTGCTGTCCGCCTTGGCTCCGCGCATGCCCGTAACTTTCGAGGATGCACGATAGGTATTAATGAGTACAGCATTCTACTGTAGGTAAATCAAGTGTGTACATGCGACAGTAGTACTGCGACATCCCTATTATCTAGCAAAGAAAGTTCGTCTGTCTGTCTCTCTGTGTGTGCGTCTGTCTATCTGCCATCATGGGTCATGCCACTCAGAACGTTGCATCCTCGTCCTGCGATAAGGGTACGGAGGGTGGGCGACACAGCCAGCAGACTATTATGTATCGTGCCGCGCCGAGCCGTGGCCGTGGCGTGCTGATCATCCCAGACAATCCCGAGGCAGTCCTCACAGCGATCATGCCAGCCCTGATGCTGAAGTGCAATTTTGAAAATCGATTCCGGCCGCTGATTGACCTATCGAATCCCTACCAGACCCCGCTGGGTCTTTCTAGAGGTTTCATGCTGAACAGGAATATTCCAGCCACAAAGCGATCGAGGTTCCGCCGCGCTGGGGAATATAAAAGTAAAGGGTCCCATCCACAACTGTTCAGGAATCCAATCGTTATGATTGTCCACACACCGTTCGACCGAAGAGAAATTGTAGCATGCAAGGTTGAGTACTCGTATCTATGATATATTGCGGGTTGTTACACAATTTCCGTGCGCAGAACAAGGTTGAACGTCTTAGTCCTGTTGACCGTTGCATTAGCAGGGGAGTCACCTACCTGTATCCTTCACGAGGGCACACACCCCGTAACACGCGCGATCGAAGTATCACACGCAGCTTGCGAAGCTGAGTTTTGATCAAAGGATGATTTTTGGTCGATCTCACATCTGAAGTGCATTTTTCATTGTTAAAATGTAGGTGTACCAACACTATGCTTCAGTCATCGCGACAAGCGGTATCTTCGCTTGTTCCTCGCGGGCCGTCACTGCTTTACCTGCCAGTGCTGTTCAAATCTGGCAGCTGAGTGACACCAGATATCCTACGTATACTGTTGTAGGCACGCATCGTTGGGGTCGGTTGGTATGTACGCGTGGTGCTGCGCTGCGAAATTGGGTCCATTAGCTCTAGCTCCCCGCCCGAAAGATACACACCTCGGACGTGCGCATTAATACACTGCAATTTTCGTTTCTAAGAATCGGGCTATGAATGAAAGTTGCCCTAATCTCGTTTCTTGGGTGGAAACGATGCCGTGAGCCCAAGCAAACCGTTGAGAAAATAACGGTGCGCAGACGCAAGCAAGGCGACTCCAGAATTTTCCCTACTGACATACCACTATTATGTACTTTTTTTATGTATGACGTGACATGGAGAAAAAACAGCGGAATTAGCATTGATGGGATTCCGCACGATTCGCGATAATAGTGTCCGCAATTTATTTGTGCAGCTGTGATCCTAAATAGGTTGCGGTGAACCAACGTGCGACATGTATACAAGTGTACGTGTATAATAGCCGTACCGCAGTGGCGTTGCTCCGATGATTAATGTAGGCTACCATACTGCATGCAGCCATATGAGTAGATATGCCGGGTGGCTGCAATGTTTGCAGCAAGCGGGAACTTTTCCGTATCCGGCTCATTCCTGACAGTGCATAACGAGGAATTGGGAAGCTCACCCTTACTTACTACGCGGAAGTATCCACGTCCCCGTAACACTCTTCCTGATATTATACGATGATACATGGACAGTTAAGTTGCGCGCTGTGCTCGTGAAGCCCCAAAATAATTAACCGAGACAATGGTTGCTCTTAATATGAGCATTGCGTTACAGCATTACAGCAGTAGTATACGTACAGCGTACTACGCAAAATGTACGCCGGCCTGACCAAGTAGTGGTCTTCAAGCGCCAGAATTTCAGAACTTGGAGCTTGGGCCGCAGTACATATGCAAGACCTCAGTATGTTGTGCGTGGTCCCGCATACCGTGTGCGGTGAAATCGTGGGGGCTCCCCTTGGCTCTGGTTGACTAACGCCACTGCTCCCTATAGTGCCGGTGAAATATATGGAACTGAATGGGGCTCTTGTTACATTTTCCCAAAGCGTCGGTGCCCTAAATAGTGCCGGTTCATTGGGCTGGCACAAAGGCAAGTACGCGGTAGGGGACTTGGTGACTGAAACAGTGTACTTCTGTCTTGCACACCGGTATGATTTTCATGTAGGATGTTGCTGTTGTCGTCGTTGTTGTTCTCGCATTAACTCGCATAGTCAAGTCCGTAGTCACGGGACAGGCTCCAGTCACTCTGGAATGGCTATAATCCGTATACAACGGCAGCTTGCGCTGCCGGGGTTGTAACAAAGACCACTGATAGGGACAGCTTACGCTATACCTACAATGGGACCCGAAGGGTGCGCCAGCTAGCGTTGGGCTGCGAAAGCAACTGAGTTAAATCGACACACGACGCGTATGAAAATACGTGGAAGTGTGGTGAGCTAAAGCTTGATTTTTCCCCATCCGCCGGAGGAAGGAAGAATCCCCAGGGGAAACACACGCAACCGAAAGTGGTACATGCATATCTCATAGTTGAAGCAATTAATGCATCCGCCAACACATGCACATACAGGATGTATGTATAACGCAGCTTTAAAACTGAACATCGACGGCACTCGCGTGATTGAAATAGTTTTACCATTTCAACAATAGTCAAGCAAAGCTGAAAGTCAACTCGCAACACAGCAATGCCTCGTCAGGCATTGAGCGTTGCGATGTAGCTCGTACCGGGGTGCTGCTGCCGGTGCTTCTCACAGCTTAGCTTGCACCATGAGAGCCTGCTTACCCCATACTACCAGATACCTGGTAACTGTATCAGAGTGCATGTATACCTACAGTAGTATGAAATGCACTGTGTGAATGCCAGCACACATCGTATGCCTGATATGCGCTAAGCATCCGTATACCGTTGTATACCGTTGTTGTCCTGCGTTAGTGCCGCATCTTTTAGTGCGGTGCCCCTGTTTATTGCGGTGAAAATCGCTTGTCACGACCTGCTCGTTTTATAATGTATAGAGTACCACTATTGCTGTGCTGCACCATCTTGGGATAACACCGGGTCCCGCTTCCATGCTGGTACCGGGCGCCGCACTACTGAGGGATAACGAACGGCCACTGTACCATACACGGCAGCTGATCTGCTGTCGATGCTGAAGCCTGCGCTATGTGTTCTTATTGCTGCAGCTGTTGCTGCCTTGGGAGAGCATCCGCCCTTGTGCTAGCTCTGTAGGTGGTCGAGTCGCTGCAGCTGCTACATGTGGTTGTTTTCCAGCCTGCCAGTGCCACTCGTTATACGAGGCAACGCTGTTATGTATTCAAACTGCCGTAAGGTGGCGCTTCCGTCCGTGCTTTTTTGTGTATATCTCCGTATCACGGATACCGGGTACGATGTCCCGTCTATAAATCAGGGTTCACACACCTGATACAAACCAATACACAGCGGTACCCCCCCAAACCGCATTGGGGTTCCCATTGCGTACCTCGTAGGTCGGACTGTGCTCCAGAAGAGATTCGCCATAGCTCGGTCCGTTTCTCTATCGATCATCCCCTCTGTCCAGCGCTGTCTGAGTCAAGCTACTGGCTAGTATACAGCGACGCCTTTTGTTCGAAGTGGACCAGTACGAGGTCGTGGGTGGTGGGTCGTATTAAAGTTGTGGAAAGCAAGGGTCGCCAAGCTTCGACCCGACCGAAGGCGCGGACCATGCCGTCGGCGCGGGGGCAAGGCCCGGCACGAACCGGAGGAGCTGGGACTAGCACTCGTCGATATAAGCGAGGCCTTGTGTAACTCCTCTGACTTTTCCCTGTGCCTTCCCTGTGGTGGCAGGGAAGCTAGGCTTGAACGAAGTGACCGGCGAATGCGTTCATTTTTCTAGTGATTCACGCCAAATGCTGGAACCCATTTTGGTCCCAAATATGGATTCGTCTCATTGGGTAGCGATTTTTTGTGAGTGTAGTCTATAGACTAGAGCTTCAACGAAAACGATCAAAAGCGAGGTGGGAGCATCTACAATGCCCCCATTTTTGCTCGCTTACGCGAGGGCATACCCCGTCGCCTATACCAAGTTTGAGGTGCCCCCCCTTGTTGTCGTCACTTTGCCCCATTTGTGTCTGATGCGGCATGGTGAGCCCCACACTGGCTCAATAGGATGGCCGGCGGGTGGCGGTTCTCGCTCGTGTTTGCTGTGACTTACCGAAAAGACGACATCCCTTTTTTTGTAGATTCTGGGATGAAGGTGAGAACCGAGCCCTCAACCTTCAAAAATCTCAAGACCTGTCGGCGACGCCATTGTGAGGAAAGCAAACTAAAAAGTCGATCGACAGAATTTATTTCGAGCAAGCTCTTCTATGCTCGAATTCCACCACGTACTGATATTTCTCGCTCTGATGCTGCTGCTGTGCTGCTGCATCACACATGGCTTTCCAGGCTTAGTACTTGTGGCAGTCAAGGTTCAACAGCAGCCGCGCTGTGAGCTCTCTCCTCTGTAACAGCCGCACAGACGGTGCTGCTGTGTGTATGTGTATATACGCTTCTGTATGTACTGTATGTATACCAGGTAGTATGTGTACGTGGCGTGTGTGCTGTCACAGAATCAGTATGTATGCAGGAGCAGCACAGCAGCAGCACAGCAGCAGCACCAGTACAAATGCAGGAGCCGTGTTTCAAGCTGTTTCGTTTGTGCCAGTAGTCACGGTGTAGACTATATGTGTGATTGGTGTACAGCAGGAGATCGAGCCACGAGAACATTAACACGTCCAACGCAACAATCAAACACGCATGGTCGGACCTCAGATTAAGTACACGAAGTATACAACTGTAGAAAAGCAGTACCAGGTAGCTCATTTTGTGTCATGATTCCTGACTTTTTTTGTGTTCGTTAGGATCGGCGCTCATCATGCACACCAATGGAAAGGCTGTGTTTTCCCCCTTTTCGACTTGCGGTGCCCACGGGATATCAAGTTGACCCCATCCCGAAGGAGAAATTTAACATTATACAATATGTGCACCCTGGTGCTGTGACGGTTGCGATGTACACTGTACATTTGGGCAAAGCTTTTCTAGATTATCGTCGATACACATGCCGTTGGGCTGTTGAAGAGACTACGAGAGAGTAACAGTGGTTATGCGAAGAATAGCATCCAATCGAAGCGCACACTTCGTGCTCGGCCGTTCGATTCATGTTGGCGACCACCTGTGTCTCGAGAGCCTTGCTGCCCGCGAAAGCCGTGCCCCCGTTTGTTTCGATACTTTAAGGGGGTGTACCCCTTTGTGTCATTTGCTCTTGATTTTAATTTTCAGAGCACGTGACACAAAGGGGTACACCCCCTCAAAATATCGACATAAAGGGGGGCACTGCTTTTCGCGGACGGTAAGGTTCTCGAGACACGGGTTGTCATCAGTATCAATCCAACGGCCCAGCACGAGGTTCGGGCTTCCACTGTACGCTATTCTTCACGTATTCACCACCGTTCCCCCGAACAGCCTAACCACGTGTGGCCTATCCCCGACGCGAACTGCCGCTGCTGCTGCGAAAGTCGTTTTGCTAAATACCAAGCATTCGTATCTCGCCGCAATTCCTTTCCTATGTATGATGAGCATCGACCACACAACTGATCGAACTCACACCTGGTGTTTGGAATGTTTTTTTTAGATATACTGTACTCATTACCACCCGTTCAAAGCTCGATGTACTTGGTTTACCTATGACACAGCCCATCGGCCGTGCCATGGGACATCCCATGGGCACGTCTTGCCATGACCCATCCCATGGCACACACGCTAGCTAGCCCATCGGATGTCCTATGGACCGTCCATAGGATGTCCTCCGGGACAAGCCATTGGCCATCCCGTAGCTCAACCCATAGTATAAACCCATGGGACGTCCTACGGCGTGCCCCATGAGGGATCCCGTAGGAAATGCGTCCCATGGGACGTCCTACGGCATGCCCCATGAGACATTTCGTAGGAAACGCGTCCCTTGGGACGTGCCGTAGGACGTCCCTTGGACCCATCCCATGGCACACACGCTAGCTAGCCCATCGGATGTCGTATGGGCCGCCCATAGGATGTCCTCCCGGACAGCCTATAGGCCACCCCATAGCTTAATCCATGGTATAACCCGTCGGACGTCCTACGGCACGCCCCATGAGACATCCCGTAGGAAATGCGTCCCATGAGACATCCCGTAGGAAATGCGTCCCATGGGACGTCCTACGGCACGCCCCATGAAATATCCCCTAGGAAATTCGCCTCATGGGACGTCCCAAGGGACGTCGTCCGGCACGTCCCAAAAAGCTATGACTCGCCATGGGATGACCGGTCGTCCCGGTGGCGTATCAGGTTATCCTCGAGCCTGGTGTAGGTCAGTTTCGTGAGTTCGAGCCCCACCGAGTGCATACTCGGAAATAATCGTGAAGACTTTTTCTTGTGCACAAATTGACTTGCGGAAAGCGCGAGAGCGTAAGTTAGCAACATTCGATGAAAAATCGACGAGCAGTGGGATTGCTGAACCCTATGCGCGATAAAAATTGAAGGCAAGAACCGGGGGGGAGAACGGACGACACCTGTGACCACGGCTTGTCTAGAAGCTGGAAAGTAAAAGTGTGAGAAAGAAAGAAAGAAGAAGAAGAAAGAAGAAAGACCCATGGGATAGCCAATGGGGTTAGTTATGGTATGTCTCATACGTCGCTTCATTGAATCTACCATGAGCGGCACCGTAGACTAAGCCGTCCCGTGACACGCCAAACGTCCCATGCGCGATACCATGGGCTGCCCCATGGCGTGCTGGGCGTCTCATGGGCCGTATCATGGCTGGTCCCATGGGGTGTGTACACGCCCAATGGGCGCTACTATGGGCGATGTAATGAGCTGTGCTCGCATCCCATGGCACAGGCCATGGCATGTCAAATGTCCCGTGCAAGGTGCCATGAACGGTTCCATCAGCTGTGTACACGTTTCATGGCGCAACGAGTAGGACAGACCACGGGCTGTCCCGTTGCGTGTCAAACTTCTGACGGGTCGTGTCGTATCACCGCGCATAGGACGTGTGCACAACCCATGGCCGGTGCCATGAGTGGTTGCCCAAGCCTTGTACACGCCCCATGGCGCAGCCTGTCGCACGGTTCATGGGCTGCTGGCATGCTAAACGTATCACGAACCGTGCCATGGTTGGTCCCCTGGGCAGTACCATGGGTGGCCCCTAACTCGTGTACACGTCGCATAGGACAGCCCATGGATTTAACGATGGGTTTTTTCTCATGCCATGCTAACGTGCCATGCGCCGTGCACATTCGGTGTGCCATGGGCTGTGTACTCCCAATGGCGCAACCCATGGGCCTGAACATGGGCTGTTCCATGGCATGCCAAACGTCCTATGGGCGGTCGCATGTGCTATCCCATCACAGGACAAACACCCCATGCCAGGTGCCATATGCTATATCATGAGTTTTGTACACGTCCCATGGCCCAGGTCATAGGGCTGTCCCATGGGATTGAAAACGTATGATGGGCCCTGCGCGGTCTCATGGGCTGTGTACACCCCATCGGTGATCCATTGGGCTGTGCACACGTCTCAGGGGACAGGCAATGACACGACCCAAGGGCTGCCCCATGGCATGCTAAACGTGCCATGGTCTGTAATATAAGCTGTTTACCTCCTACCTAGTATGGCACAATCCAAGGGACTGAACATGGACTGTGCCATGGAATGCCAAACACTAGTCAGTGTCATGGGCGGTCCCATGGGTTGTCCCATGGGTTGTCCCATGACATCGCGTCTCATGGGTGCCATGGGCGACATAATGATACCTATACACGTCCAATGACACAGGTCATGGGATGCCAAACATCTCATGGGTCGGTCTTATGGGCTGTGTACCCGCCAAATGGGATGGTCGGTTCGATGAGGTGGGAACACGTGACAGTCCAAGCCACTGCCCATAGACTGTCCCATGGCATGCCAAACGTCTTATGGCGCAGTCAAAATCATTGCCCACGGGCTGCCCCATGGCATGACCAACGTGTAATGGCGTAGGTCATGGGTTGTCCCATGGCATGATAAACGCCCCATGGGCCTGAGCATGGGCTGGCCTGTGGCACGCTCAGTGTATCATGGGCAGTCCCATCGACTACGCCAGAGGCATTTAAATGCTCCATGGGCGGTGCCATGGGTTGTGCTATCCTCATAGGTAGTCTAAATGGGCCATGACCTTGGGTTCCCCATGGGCTGTACGATAGGCTTTTAAACATCTATGGGCTGTGCCATGGGCAGTCCCATGGCCAGAGCCATAGGAGAAACGCACCCCCTGGATTTACCCCTCGCACAGCACATGGACCGTTTAGAAGCGCATAGCGCTGGCCGGGCACTGTCCATGGGACGTTTAGTATAGACCGTGCCATTACAGAGCACATCCCATGGATTTACCCATCGCACAGCACATGGGCCGTATAGCGGCCTATGACACAGCCCATGGCACTGTGCATGAAACTTTTTGCATGCCGTGAGCTATGCCATAGGATAAACACGTCCCATGGGTTCACCCATGGCAAAGCACATGGCACGATGCGTGGGACGTTTATCATGCCATGGAATAGCCCATGGCCTGTCCAATAGGCCGTGCCATACTGTAGGAGGTACATATCCCGTGCACCGCCCATGGCATTGCCCATGGGACGATCACACAGCCCACGGGGCCGTGCATGGTACTGCCCATGGGACGCTTGGCATTCCATGCCACCACCCATGGCGCTGCCTATGGGACGATCACACAGCCCATGGACCTTCTATGGCATTGCCTCCGGGACGTTTATACACATATGCAACAGCCCATGGCACTGTCCATGAAAACTTTGTCGTGCCATGGGATAACCCGTTACACTGTCCGTAGGCTTTGCCATAGGAGGTATACGCCTCATGACACTGCCCACGGGACGATTACACAGCACATGGCATTCCCCACAGGACGTTTGAATAGCCGTACGATCATCGCCCATAGGGCCGTCGCCCGTGGGACTGTCCATGGGACATCTACATCTAATGGCAAGCCCAGAGACTGCCTGTAGGATGAATAACATGTCATGGGCCATTCCATGGAACTTCCCATGGGAAAGGCTACAGATTGTTTGTCATACCATAGGTCGTCCTGTGTGGCGTTACATGACACGTCCCATGGTTTGACCCAAGGGTCAACCTATGGGACCACCCATGGGTCGACCGACGAACGTGTCATGGGACAACCTATTGGACGACCCAACCTCGCCTGAGATGACCCACGACATAACCCATGGGCTGATCCATGGGATCTATATTGACCCACGCGATATAAAATGTGCGATGGGACGTCCCCTCGAACGCATTATGGCATGCGACGCCGTGGGAGTGGCTCCTTTGGACGTCCCATAGGAGGATAAAACCCATGGAGGCCATCATGTCGCAGGACGTCCCATTGAAATATGGACGTGCCATAGGCGACGACATCCCATGACCCATGGTACCTCCCCGCCGATGAAACATCCTATGGAATTTGAAGGTACCGTGGCCTGTCCCATGGCACGGCGCTTGGAATCCCGTGGCATCGTTTCATGCCCATTGCACTTGCTGTGGTTTGTGCCATGGCACGTCCCACATGAAAGCGTGCGCATCGTTCGCTCCCAAGGCCAACGGGCCTCCTTGAGACAGAGATCGCGGCAACCGCCGCCGTCCGAATCGGAGGCGTGTCTGCAGTGTATGAGGCGTGGGAGATAATAACCATATCGGCATAGGGAAATATACATTGTCGTCGTGCTCGTACGTAGAAATAACGGGGTTTAAACTTAGACGTTTTACTCGATGGAGAAAAGGAGGATAATTGTGATGTGTGTTTTCGTGTTATGATATTTCGTCGGACTTTGGATACTTTCGTGATATTTTGCGTGCATGTAGGATTGTATGTGATTTCGAAACGGTGTTTCCCTGTTGTGAAAGATAGAGTGCCGCCATTGAGGGCGCTGAAGTCACCACCCACATGATTGCACTTCGTGTTAGAGAGACCACGAGAGCATCGCTGATCAGAGCGCACCCGCTATATTGGAGGGTGTACCGACCGGCAGGATTAGCCTTTCAACGGTGGCGTCGACGAAGGTACGCATATCCTGTGGCTATGCACAGCGCAAGGAGAACTCAACATCGACGCCTTTACCGTGAGATAACGGTGGTCTCGACGAAGGTACGCAAGACTTGTGACTATGCGTAGCGCAAGGAGGACTCAACATCGACGCGCCCGGTATCATGTACGGTGAAGGCGTCGATGTTGGATCCTACTTTCGCTACACATAGCCACAGGACACGCGTACCTTCGTCTAGGCCACCGTTATTTTGCGGTGAAGGCGTGGATATTGAATCCTCGTTGCGCTACGCATAGCCGCAAGACATGTGTATGTTCGTCGAGGCCACCGTAATAAGGTTAATACTTCCGTTCGGTACATGCTCGTATATAGCGGGCGTGCTTTGATCAGCGCTGCTCTCGTGGATGGACCTTGTAACGGTGGCCTCGACGAAGGTACGCATGTGCTCTGGCTATGCGTAGCGCAAGGGGGGCTTTAACGTCGACCCCTTTATCGTTTCGTTCCGGTGATGGCGTCGATGTTATAATCCCCCCTGCGCTACGCATAGCCAGAGAACATGCGTACCTTTATCGGGGTCACCGTTGCAAGGCTAACCCTGCTGTCCAGTACATCCTCTTGTATAGCAGGCGCCCTTTGACCAGCGTTGCTCTCGTGGCCTATCTGTACACGGGGTGGGGTCATGCGGGCGACAACCTCAGCGCCCTCAACCGCGATTTTGTGTGTTTTCATATTTCGTTTAGAGATTTTGCTGGGATTTAGTGGCGATTTATTGGCTTTTGTGGGTTTTTGTGTGCTTTTGTTTTATTCCGCGTATTTTCATGTGATTTTGTTGCGATTTCGAGTGATCTGTTGGGATTTTGTTGAGCTTTCGTGTGGTTTTGTGCGATGTTGTGCTTTTTTCGGGAGGTTTGTTGCGATTCCATCTTATAATTGTGTGCGGTGTGCGATTCATGTGTTGTGGGGTTTCTTGTGACTTTGTGCGACTAATATGATTTTGTGAGATTTTCAAATGGTTTGGTTTGATGGTTCGTGCTTTTATGTGATTTGAATGATTTTGTGTATTTTGTTTTGTGTGATTTCGTGAGACTATGTGTGATTTCGCGTTACACTGAAAGGTTTTTGGTATGATTTTGTGTTGTTTTTCGTGTGAGCTTGGTCGATTTTGCAGTGATTTCGTGGGATTTTCATGGTATTTCGTATGATTGCGTTTTCAAAGGTTGTGTGATTTCGTGTGATCTCGTGTGACCATCGATGGTCAATCGCTCGCTCGGTTTCTTCACAGCCTTGCGCCGGCAAACCATCTTGTCGATCGCGTGGCGTCGCAAGCTGGTGCGGTCGCACGGTCCCTCGTTCGGACCGGTGATTGGCCTCGTCGCTAGGTTGATAGAAGTTGACGGCCTTGGGCCGTCGCTCGGGCGGTCGCGCGGACGCTCGCGCGCCGTCGCCCTTGTTCGCACTATGCCTGGTTCTGCTGCATGGTATTTATCAGGCACGAGTTCAGACTAACATTTTTGCGACTGAGAGGAAAATAGTAAGGTATTTAGTCATACAGCGGTATACAGGGTGTTTGTTTCGCCACTTTCAGGTACAGAGGGACCCCTATACAACAGCTCCTTCTATCGGCTTCGCTCATTGTTCAAAGCACCGCTATATCGGGATATGACCACAAACACCAGGGTTTTCCGGCTTCTAGCTTCTTCGTTTAGCTCGCACGTTCTTCTAGAAAGATCGTCTCTCGGAGCGATGTCGTTGTCGCCAAACGCTCCGAGCCACAAGGGAAGGTACAACATCCCGAGGAACCTCAAGACGTCTTCCCAGACGCTTCCTCGGCTCATTGCCCGTTGTTTTTATCCGAGATAAGTGCGCCCTCGCACACCTCTCACTCTTTCTTCTGTCCCCATCTCAACCTGAGATTCTGTCTCTTTACCAAGCCTTTCTATTCGTCCGGTGATCAACACCACATTCTATAGTAATAGTAATGGTGATGGTAATGGTAATGGTAATGGTAATAGTATTAGTAAAAGGACCCATTCCATTATTTAAATGGAAAACTCATCCACATACAAGCTGGGCCGGCCAAAAAACCCGTACACAGCCAATATCGCGACGCGCCAAGCAATTTATCGAGTTGAGACCTGAAATTTTGACACGCGATCAGGAGCAATCTTCGATTTGGAGCAATCTCCCTAACATTAATAATGATAAGAAGAAGAAGAACAACAACAACAACAACAACAACAACAACAACAACAACAACAACAACAACAACAACAACAACAACAACAACAACAACAACAACAACAACAACAACAACAACAACAACAACAACAACAACAACAACAACAACAACAACAACAACAACAACAACAACAACAACAACAACAACAACAACAACAACAACAACAACAACAACACCAACACCAACACCAACACCAACACCAACACCAACACCAACACCAACACCAACACCAACACCAACACCAACACCAACACCAACACCAACACCAACACCAACACCAACACCAACAGCAACAGCAACAGCAACAGCAACAGCAACAACAACAACAACAACAACAACAACAACAACAACAACGACGACGACGACGACAACGACAACGACAACGACAACGACAACAACACATAATGATGATAATAATGGTAATAATAATAGTAATAATAGGAATCGTAATAGTAGTAATAATAATAGGACCCCTCCCATTATTTATGTGAAAAAAGCACCCACACACAAGCTGGGCCGGCCAAAAACCCGTACACATCAAATATCGCGACGCTCGAAGCAATTTATCGAGTTGAGACTTAAAATTTTGACACGCGGTTTATTTGGAGCAATCTCACCAACACAACCAAAGCAGCTCCTTTTTTTTTTTTTTGCCGACTTCGTCGCGATTTTAGATTCGCAGGAATCATTTTGGTGGTCGTGTGTTGGCAAAAAAAATGTCAAAAATCGAAAAAGAGCTTATTTGGCTGTGTTCATGAGATAGTTCCAAATCACTTGTCAAAATTTGAGGTCCCAACTCCAAAAATTGAGAGGTGCATGGCCAAGTTTCCACCGAAGTGCCTCTAAACACAAATTTACATATATTTCAGGCATCCATCCAAAACTTTCGAACGAAAGCGACCCATGAAATGAAACGCATATCTCCCTACTCCTCGTCGTCCCAAGATGGACATGCCCAGAAAAAATTAGCCAATTCCATCCACGTTGTATTGCGAGAAATTTTAGAAATAGCAACACAAACAAATCATGAAAAAAAATGCTCAAACGAGGAGACATGAGTGGCAAACGTTTTTTTCGGCACCAACTTGGCAGATTCTCAAGCTGGAGGGCTTAAATGACCGCCGTATCTGGCTGATTACGAGGATATGCTCAGTTTGCAGTGGGTCACTGTCGTTCAAAAGGTATGCCCGACTGACGGATTATGGGTTTCTTGGCCGGCCCAGCTTGTAGTATATTACAAGAGCCCAACAACGCAGCTTGCAAAGATGAGTATAGATCCCAAAATTCGTCAAACTCACATCTGGCTTCCTTGAAATAATTTTATAAAACAACAGCATACATCCTACGGAGCAGCAGCAAGGTCGACATACACACGCATCCGTATACAACGGCAGCTTGCGCTGCCGGGGTTGTAACGAAGACCACTGATAGGGACAGCTTACGCTAGACCTACAATGGGACCCGAAGGGTGCGCCAGGTAGCGCTGGGCTGCGAAAGCAGCTGAGTTAAATCGATGCACGACGCGTATGAAAATACGTGGAAGTGTGGTGAGCTAAAGCTTAGCAGCAGCAAATAACCAACAGAGCACCACTGTCGGAGGTCAGATAACACAATGGGGCAGGACCATCTAGTTGCTTGTTGCAGGCACCCTGAACCGTCAGTAAACGGTGAAACTAACCAGGTCGTCGCGGCCTGTGGCCGAAAGTTCACGATCAGCCCTTCCTCCCTCCGCGTTTGGACGCAGAGCGTGTACGCGTACTCACACATGTGTGGCGCGCTCGTATTAATAGAATCCTGTTACTTCGAAGTATTTCATTTGCCATCCGGCAATGGGCAGCATTAGCTTCAACGTCGACCACTCGCAAGCATGAACATTTGCAGAAAGTATAAGAAGACCAATGGCAACCCAAGGCTATGGGTGCTGTACATTTTATTATCTCCTTGCCGTAACCGGCCACACCAGTGCTGCTGATACGTACATATACCACACGCCGTCGGGTTGTCAGCGTGTGCTGGCTGCCCATATTGACCCGTAGGTCGGTGCTCATGTATACGCAGCTACGTCGAAGATGGGGGATGGCGAGTGGTGAGCCGAAGGGGTCTGACACGCTCTACTGGTTGTATGTTGTTGATCGTGCTTGATTATGATACAGCAATGACGTTGGCTGGTGATAGCCAGGAGATACAAACGTAGATTGGTAATATTACCGTGGGGAACTCGTTGCGGAATATCCCCGGTTGGGAACTATTCCCCATTGTGTTTATGCAGCCTTGCCCACTTGATCTGCCTCTTCATGAGAGACTTGACGACTGCACGTGGATGCCCGGCAAGGGAGCTTAAGATATTCATGATGCGTTTTACCGTTTGCTGGTAACCTCACCACCTCTGCTGTCTGTGTGCCGGGTAAGCCCGACGCGCTTCAAGGGCGAAAAAACATGTATCCTTCCCCCGTGGGACCTATCCTGTTGTCTTTTGCTTAATTGTGAAGTCGATGGGAATGGCCTTGCCCGGGTGTCATTGACGTATCGGCCCGGGATCTGTAACCCATTAAACGGCAAAAAACACGCCTTAGACAGGTGAAAACTGGCCGGAGAGGCTAGCAGCCAGTGTACCCTGGCGTTCGTGGTTCATATCCCGGTACAGAGGTGCTTTCGGCCTTCAAACAGTTTACACTGACCGGAGAGGCTAGAGGCCTGTGTACCCTGGCGTTTGTGGTTCATACCCCGGTACAGAGGTGCGTTGACCAACGAGGGCAGCCGATTCAAGGTTTCTTGTGTACAGTTTTCCCTGCGCAACAAACGGTGAATATAACCCAAGATATACCGTTTTCTGGCTAAATCCACAAAAATGACGATTGTACCGTCGGCCACACGAAGCATTCCGGGCTGCTGGGTGATCACCGGAATGTATCCGAAGTGCCACCTGAAAAGGTGTATGGCACTTGCGCAGCACGATGATACTTGCACCTTCGCCCGCTCTCCCTATGAGATTGGGACGACAGTACCGCACATCTGACTGTTTAGGTCGCTGTACCTGAGTCTCAAATCAGACAGCTGCAGAAGAAAGAAAACCGCGAAAAAAACAAGAAGCCTGACTATACACATGTATATGTATAATTGTGTTTTTTTTTTTCGCCTTCGGGCACATCTCTTTGTGCTCGCACCTTTGTCCCAAACGTCGGGTGGGGTGGGCACAATTCGACCGTCGGGCTCACGTTGCCGGAGGTTGGGCGCGATCCGTGCAGTATGCCGCGCGTGGCAAGCCTTTTAAACTTTTTTGGCCTTGGGCACACTTAGGGCAAATCCCCGGATTTCCGCAACATCCCCGGGGTTTGGGTTTCTGCATCCCCTATCCCCGTGTACGCACGTAAGATTTGGAATCAAACCGAGATTTTCTGTTCGTAGAGGGTACACCGCGTTTCCCTATTTTTGCACAGAGCACCACGCTACGATCCCGCCTACCAGCAGCAGTCCAGCCCCCTAGCAGCAGCAGCCTGCAACTCTATGCGCGTGCGGCTGCTGTTGTTGTAGGTGATTACTTTGATCGGAGCCTGCGATGCTCTACCCGCCTATACGCCATTACCTCTCTCGCTGCTGCTGCTTCTGCTGCTTCTGTCAAGTGATATGCCGGCGTAGAGTGTAAGGACCGTTTGAATATTGCATTAGTACTCAAACGGTCCTTCTATTTATGTTCATGTTGGTGTGTTTCTTATATGATACCATACCATACCAAGAGAGTACAACGCTACAACTCTGCCGCACAGCAGCAGCGGTAGGCAACACCATTTATGTAAGATCGCAGATGATAGACAGCAGACAACATGCGGAGAGCACAGCGCTAGCCTGCGATGCTCTACCTGCCTATACGCCACTACCTCTCGCTGCTGCTTCTGCTGCTTCTGTCAAATGACATGCCGGCGTACAGTGTAAGGATCGTTTGAATATCACATTAGTATTTAAACGGTCCTTATATTTATGTTCATGTTGGTGTTCTTATATGATACCATACCTTATCAAGAGAGCACAACGCTACAAACTCTACCCCACAGCAGCAGCGGTGGGCAACACTATTTATTGTAAAAATTAAAATACACTCCTGCTGTGAGATCGAATGTTTTGTCGAAACTCATCTTTGCAAGCTGTGTGTGATACTCCGATCGCGCGTGTTACGGGTTGCGTGTCCTCACTAAGGATATAGGTCGGCGACTCCACTTGCAACTACAGTGTAGCTATCAGGGTCAAGAGGGTGATGTTAGGCAGTCTGTGCGCGGAAAAAATAAAACCCGTTTCTGGGGGGGACAAAATGTGACAGCTGCGGAAGGAAATGCATCAGTTTATCAAGTGAATCCTGTAAGTCGAATAACCGGTGAGGGGAGGGCGGAGTTTTTAAGGACGTGGGGGCCAGATTTTGATCGGAAGGGGGGCGGGAGGGGGGGGAAAGGTATGTAAAATCGGAGATGACAGACAGCAAACATGTGGAGAGCACAACGCTACAACCCTGCTGCACAGCAGCAGCGGTAGATGACACCATTTATGTGCGCTTGGCGTGTCCTCGCTATGCGGCGGCGAGCTTCTTGTGTCGGAGCCTGTCATAATTTGTCACGCCACCATACCGCACGTTTCTGCTGTGCTGCCGCTCTGGGTGCGCGTGTCAATCGATGCGGAAACATAGGGACCTTCGTAATAGTAACAAATTAGATACCAAGCCATCCTTATACATTTACGTCTACAGAGGCAATTCTTTAACGAGTATTCTTTCTGTTTTTTTGCAAAGATCGCGGATGTCAGACGGCAGACAACGTGCGGAGAGCAAAATGCTACAGGTAGGACCATGTTCGTGCGCGTGCTGTATCCTCTCTTTACGGCGGGGAGTTGCTTTTTTAGTCATAGCATATATTACACGTGTTATTGTCCTCTTGCTCCCTCGCTCTCATTTCCGAAATCTCACGCCACACGTGCCCCTTCTCGCTTCCTGGCGGTTCCTAATACGCTGGAGTTCGAATGGTGACGCTTTTCTCGAAATCATACATATCATACGGTGTAAAAGTTTTGTGTGTTATCAAGTGGTGCTGTGGATTTCCTCAAGAACAGATCGTTCGTGGGCACGTCTAATCGAGTATGTGCTAAAAGTACTGCTATTGAGTACACCCAAGAAGTACTTTTCTGTGCCGGTGAAACGCGATTTCATTATTTTTTCCGGGCAAGTTTTTTTTGTACGAAGTATGTATTACAAACAAAAATGGTCATCGCGTCGGGTAGTGAAAATATTGTGTCCTTGCGCCACTCCCCTAGGCACTTACTTCCCGGAGGGGAACCTTGTACCTGGTATATTTTTATTACATAACTCTGACATGTGCTTTAGTACCAGTAATATAGCAAGTAATTATTGCTGGATGTACGATTCCGAATTATAGCAAGTAATTATTGCTGGATGTACGATTCCGAATTCCGAAGAAAGGCACGCCTTTTCACACATACCGGTCGGTCTTCTACGCTATGGTCCTTTTTTTTTTCTTTCAGATCTGCTTATGTTTTGCGGGTACGGTACGATAGTTTGCTGTTTCTGCCACTTGGTCATTCTCCTCCGTTCCTCCTCCCCATTGCCGTGATCCAAAAACACCAACTGTTCCAGGCAGGTCTGCGACTTACTTGGACCTTCACCGAAGCACGTCGCGTTGAGTCAGTCAGATGCTAAACAATCTGTAGCTGTTACCGTACGAGCTGCCCGTGGACTGTTGTGAAAACGCTAAAATTCGTGGCGAAGCCGCCCTTCGGAGCTTCCAGCTCGGCACGTCCCCACCTTCTGGTCGACCCCTCGATGGATACAGCGAAGAGCCCGCCGCACGAGAAAAGTATTCTGTGCCGATAAAGCTAGAGAGAGGCCGAGAACTCCTGCGCGGTAACTGCCGACAAGGCTGTCACGTGTAAGCAGCAGCGCGAGCAGCATTAGCAGCACCAGCAGCATCAACAACACCGGCACCAGCGCTTACACTACTTATGCTCCGAGCAAAAAACGGGCCCCTTCCGCTCTTCCCGTGGTGCTGCGGAACGCCCTGCGGAAGCGTCGGCTCAGATACCAGCCGAAAACGAAGCAATTTTGTTTTTTATAGTTTCTGACTGCGTGCTGGGAGGAGAAAAGAAAAGGCAAGTAGTCGCCACCACCGAGGACACCACCACTACCGCCGCCTCCACCTTCACCACCCCCGCCACTTCCACCGCCACCGTTCTCTCTAACGTCGCCGTTTGGTGTGCAGACCAACACGGTGGCGCCAAAAATCTTCATCTTTGCTCACCAAGAGATCCACCGTAAGTTTCCAAAACGGCAGCGCCAACACTGGCACCGGCGCCGGAAAAAAAGCACCGACACCAACCATAGCATCAACACCAATATCAAAAAACGAAACCGCGGCGAATAATAGATTGATCGATCAACCGAGCTCCCGCCGATTCCCCCCGGCCCGTCCCCCGGTGCCCCCCGCCACCTCACCCACCGCAACGGATATCACCACCACCATGTCAAGCGACCGCGCGACACAAAAGAAGGCAGCAAGCCGTGAGGAGCTCGTAGCGCCCACCGGCACCGACGACGGCGCACGCGCGCGCTCCGAGAGGAAGATCAAGCTCGCCGCGTCGCGCGCGCGGATCGCTGCCGCTGGCGCTGCCACCACCACCGCCGCCATCGCTGGCAGCAGCGGTGGTGCGTCTTCGGGAGGCGGTGGCGGCGAGAAAGATATCCTTTACCAGATGCGAAGGCTGAGGAACAGGGAGGCCGCTGCTGTTTCCCGCAAGCGTCAGAGCGGCCGGATGGGCGAACTCGAGCTTCGGGTGAAGGAACTCGAGAAGGAGAACCGAGAGCTTCGGTGGCGCTTGAGCACCGAGCTGGGACAAAGAGAGAGCGTCGGTAGTGGCACCGCTGTCGCCTCCGTCGCTGCCGCTGTCGCCGTCGACCCTGACTGCGACGGCGACAACGATGATGATAAGAAGGAATACGATAACAATGATGATGACGATGGTGGTCATGATGATGGCAATAACGATGGCGATGATGATGATGATGATGGTGGCGATGACGATAAACTTTGGTCGGAGGAGCCAGGGCACTCGCGCTTGGGGACTACTCCCGCTGCCGCTACCACGGCGTGCTCCGCGACTGCGTCTGACACCCCCATTGCCGCCGCCGTCGCCGCCGCCGCTGCCGCTGCCGCCCCTTGGACCGGAGTCTACGGCCACGCGATGCCAGCCTCCGGTACCGCCAACGTCGTCTTCGGTGCTGCTTGCGGTGCTGCTCGCGGTGCTCCTGCTAGCTTTAACATGATTTCGCGACCAGCAGTGTTTGCCTAAACATCCTTAATTCGGCCTGGTGAAAACGCCCAAAACGCCCCCCCTCTACAAACCCCTGTAACGCCTCTATCCCTCCACCAAAGAAATGTTCCCCACACTCTCCCCCACACACCCCCACGCCCGTGCACCCCTCCAACCTTACGCCCATCAATATCCCTACCTCTTTGACGCCACCTATACTTAAGTGTGCGAAGTATCGAAGGACGGGGGGGGGGCGGGGAGAAAGGCGGCGGCGGGGGGGGGGGGAGACAAGCGTGGGTAATCGGCGATGGGATTGTCTAGAGGCGTTTTTAATGAGGGGACGCATCTTGGGGCCGGCCGAAAACTTAAGTCTTCCGGCAGCGGAGACAACCACAGTAACGCAACAACAGCAGCACCGGCAGCATCAACATCAGCAGCAGCAACAACAACAGCTGTACCACCAGCAGCAGTACCACCGGCAGCAGCAGCAGTACCACCGGCAGCAGCAGCAGTACCATCACCAGCAACAGCAGCAATACCAGCAGCAACAACAGCAGCAACTGTACCCCCCTCAGCCGACAGCCTCGGCCGCGACGGCGGCGGCAGCGATGGCAGGGGCGACGACAGGGGCGGCAACGACGACGGCTCCCCTCGCAACTTATATGACCTACACTGAAGGACAACCACAGCACCAATATCGGGCTGCAGGGGGGCTACCGTATTCCGCGCAGCCGGCCTATGCCGACGAAACTTATCCTATGGCAGGGGCGGGGATGGGAGCCGGCGCGGGGTCGGGAGCGGGGGCGGGGGCGGGGGTGGAGATGCGGGGGGGGGGGTTGGAGCCGCTCGCGTGGGACCCCTCCGCAGCAGCGAATTGGACTCTCGTGGGGAGCGGTGGCGACGTCGACAGCGAGAAAGAAGACATAGACCATCTTTTCGCCGAGCTCACGGCGGAGGACGACGAACGACATATCTAGAGTCGACAGGCGCGGGGAAGGGGGGGGGGGGACTGGGGGGCGGGGGGGGGGGGACTGGCCGGAGGGAGGGGGGGGTGAGGGGGGGGGGGGGGGGGGGGAGGGGGCGGGGGGGGGGGGGGCGGAACAGAGTGGATTTATTATGAAAACTAAACATACACTCCAGCTGTGAGATCGACGACCTCGTCGAAACTCATCTTTGCAAGCTGTGTGTGATACTCCGATCGCGCGTATGACGGGTTGTGTGTCCTCATTAAGGATATAGGTCGGCGACTCCCCTTACAACTACAGGGTTTTGAGCATTGATCACGCATCCCTTTCCAGACGGAGCACCGTTCCTACTCCTACTCCTAATAGAGACACCTCCAACATTTGGACGCTCATTACGCTTCTTCCAAATAATACATATTAGCTGTTTGATTTCCCATCCCCGTCCTGTTTCGCCGTCTGCGGCCACCGTCTATTTCCTAGGGTAGCGATCGTTTTCTCGTGAGGGGGGGGGAGGGGGGGGGAGGGTATAGGGGAGATATAGGGCATAAATGAAAAGGAGCTGCAAGCGTAATGCTAGTAGGTGATGGTGGGAGCGGCGAGGAAGATTGGGGGGGGGAGGGGTAATTGAAACTTGAAGATCATATGAATGAATCGGAGCTACTGCATGGGGGCTCAAAAGATACAGAGATGATATCACCGGTCGGGCGGTCGGGTAGTGTTTACAACTCTGTCGGACTATTGTTTTTGGTGGGGCAGAGGGGGAGGGAGGTGGGAGGGAGGGGGGGGGTGGAGGGGGGTTTAGGGTGCTGGTACTAGCGAGGGTGCTTGTGTTTGTGCGAGTTTGAGTTTTCTTAGTGTTTGGCGTGGATCAGCGTAGCTGCACTCTCCGAGAGATTCGGCGCGGCCGGTACCTTCCGTGGTAGCGGTGGGGGTGGTACCTATGAGGTGGGGGCGGAGTTTGAAGGAGGTCGACCAGGTGATGCACTTCACGTAGGCCATAGGAGGCCAACGTGATGAAAAAACGCTTCTCTTATTGGTAACTTAGTTTTAATTTATGGAAAGACACATCATCGCACGTACTACTGGGATGCGTTTTGAAAACGTATAGCGTCGTATGTCGATGGGGGCGGGGGGGGGAAAGGTTGGAGACGAAATATTTGTCCAGTGGACAAGGCTAACGAAGGGGGGCGGGGCTGGCGTTGGCTCCACGGCTTGCGTGCCTTGCTGATATCGTAAGAGGTATTATCACACGGACTGTGTGACCGACTCGTTAATTCGGGGGCTTTATAAACATATTTAACTATTTCTCTGCCTTTCTTTCGTCTTTTGGCCTGTACATTATTTTAAAACCCACCTGCTGCGGGGCCTTTCGTTATTCTTGACTATGGGCTTCAAGTGTTTCAACAGCTGCCCTTCGCTATATTCCCAGCTGCTGCTGCTGCTGCTCATCATTTTTTCTTTTCTTTTCTTTTACTCCTCCGGCGGATGGGGTAAAATCGAAACGTGAGCACATTTGAACACAGTTTTCCAGCTACTACTACTACTGCTATTGCTGCGGCTGCTTTTGGTGTCTTCCTCGTATGCTTACACTTAACAAATTGGTTGTTGTGTTGATGGTGATCCTACATCCCGCCGAACCAGTCTGTGCTCCTGCCAGATGGCTGCTGTGTTCGCCGCACTTCCTTGCTGGGCCATCGCCCCCTCCGGCCCCGCCAATGCTACCGGTGCTGCTGTGTGCTGCTGCTGCTGCTGCTCTCAACTCTCTCCTGCGCGTGTTCCTGAAGTGTGCTGATGTGTCCGTTGTTGTGCTCAGCGATGAAGTGCGGGGATTCTTACACAAAACGTAACGCTTCTCATACTGTATCCTGCATGTGTTTTACGTGGCCTGCATAGGCAGACGACACTCTTGGGTATTTTGTAGAGGATGGTATTTAAAAAAAAACTATTTTTCTGTTGTTTTTCGTGTTTTTTTTCTAGGTGCACATGTCCCTAACACAGCCAAAAAATGGATGCCGGAACGAATCTACAGGCGAGCTCGCCTAACAAGTTGACCGCCCGGATCTTTGGGGCGGTGGGCTGTTCGCGTTTTGCGAGCAGAAAGCATTTATTCCTGTTCGTAATATAGCTACGGGCGTACGAGACCCAACCCACCCCCTAGCCCTAACCCTGGGACCCTGACCCCAACCCCTAACCTATTAACGGGCCAGAAATGGGCGAGAAACGCCGCTGCGCCGCTTTCGGATTTTCTTTTATTCCGATCAGCGGACCACCACGTAGCGCTCGGCCAATGACACAACGCCAAAACTTCCCTCCGAGATCCGGGCGGCATACCACATTGCACATTGTTAGATCTCCTGCTGTTACACAAGCGGGTTCACGTTAAAAAGCCCAAATTCATCTACAAATTCATTTCCCGGCGAATGAATGAATGTCTACGCCATTTCTTCGATTCAGCCGGTGAAAATTTGCGTACGTCCTTCTGTGTGCCCTTCCTCCGAAGATCTCACCTGTCTGTCGAGTTTTTAATGTTTGTGTTTTTTTATTTTTCGCTCTAATTTGACAGTTGATTTTTTCGGAAAATGTGGACCATCTTATAGCCCAAATATTTTCGGCGAAATGAAAAGAAGAAGCAGAAAAGGTCTCTCCAGAGGTCAGACCTCGGGATGGGCATGTAGAACACGCGCGCAAAATTTCAGGGTCTATCTCTCAATGACGGCGTGGACATCTGGACTTTTGTGCGTAAAAACGAGTAAGATCGCACGCATGACATTTCGGGTTGAATTCGGCGGTTGGGTGAGATGTGAAGCTCCTTGAATGAGGAGGCCGGCGGCTACGGTGGGGGGTCACTTAGCCCCTTCAGAGCCCCGAAACCCCACCCTATACTGATTCCAAATAAATGTCCCCAAAAACGGGTTTCCGGTTGTAAAGGCGTTAAGGACTTGTGTTTCCAGCGGCTCGAAGCCACTTGCTGCGTGAAGGGTGGCCACATGGCCGCCCTATACAAAATCGCGGTCTTTTTTAAGCGTTAGTATTCGTGACGCGTGGTGTCGCGATGGTATGCACCGCCGTCATTGAGTGCAGGTGCAAGGAAAAGCTCGCTCTTATCTATTGGCCAACAATTGGAAGTGAGAATAGCGGCAAAATACAAAGTAATCTACCAGGTAGATCTCTTCCAGGTGTTGTTATAACTATTCACCAGACGGCTATCTTATATTTTGACAAAAAAACAGCTTTTTTTTTGCGGTTTTTCGAAACCAGTTTTGTTCCTGTTAACCGCGGGGCTGAAAACTTCAGCCTCAGGGCTCCGACGGCCACGCGCTCGCGGCGGTGCCTCCGCGCGTGTCAACTGCCGCCATCTGGGAAGTCTCGAGGTCCTGCTCTCCTACTTCTGAGCTTCCCCCAACCAAGCGATCAAAGGGGGAGAAACGCGTCCAGGCGCTTGGCAAGTTGAATGAGCTACTTCAAGACGAGTCATTTAACACCAGGACTGGCTTAAAATAGGCAAAACTGCAAGGACACTCTGTGTCCGACTTACGTCTCCGTACAAGAGGCCGTGGGTTGTCGAAGTGTTGACGCACGCATGAAATGGACACGTCACCGAATTCTAGAGAAATTGACGGCCAGGGCATGTTTAACGTAATCCCCACCACCAGCGTTTAAAATTATTAAAAACGTTAGCACTGCTGTCAAGATGTCTTGAAATTGATGCCGGTGCTTTTTTCAACGCAATCTCCTATCAACAGCAGTCTTAGCAATTCCAAAGAATCATTGATGGCTGGGGTCTAAAAGCTGTGACGACGTACATGACTGACCTTTTATAACGCAACATTTTTCAACAAAGCTTGTGACAAAAGCTGTTCGAAAGGCCCAGCAGCAGGTAGGCGCTTATTTTTTTTTCGGAGTCTGCAATGCGCCAACAAGGCGGAATTTTAGCGACCACGGTAACGACCACAGGGAAGAGAATCGTAAAAACTTATGTTTGCATACCGTTACTGTACCTGATGACGCGTGCTACGACAGAGGTAGCACTTTTCGTCTGAAATGGTTTCTGAACGACGGGGCTCCTTAACCCCTTTACAACTGGAAACCCGTTTTTGGGGACAAAATTACTTGGATTTAGTATAGGGAGGGGTTCGGGGGCTCTAAAGGGGTCAAGCCAAAATCGTCGGGAAATAGGCCATTTTTTTGGGGGGGTGATTCTCGTCGCATACCTAGGCCATGAGAATTTTCATCCGGTATACCAAGTTTTATTTTTCTCCAAAAATCAGTTTTCGCGAGAGGTTTTAAGCTCCCAAGTTCAGGAAACCTCAAAAAGAAAGTGGTCAAGCTCTATCGTAGCACGTGTCTGACACCTGGTACTTCGCATCGTGCCTGGTACTGTATGTGCAAAAGAAAGCACAGCGGAGCACGGCACCGCGCGGCACCGAAGGAACACCAGGGAGGGGGGGGATACACATTGTTTCATCTTCCTGAGACCCAGTTTCTTCCTTTTGAGACGCACTTAGTTGCGAGTTTAGCAGCAGCAGTATCATAACTTAATTCGCCTTGCGCTTGCAAACAAATGTTGACCCCTACGTAGCGCGTTTTTTCATGGCATTCACCCACCCCATCCCTTCCCATCCATGCATCCATCAAGCAGTTAATTCGCCCACCATTGCGTCCAAAGAAGCTACAGAAAACTTGCATCCCCGGAGCCTACTGCAACGCAGCACCGTAAACCCATCAAGCAAAGCGTTACAGAACTGCCATCGTTTCCTATTTTTTTCAGACCAACGAAATTAAATAGCTGGTACTCTTTCCAAACCTGGACTCAACTGCACCGCTGGCGCGCAGGGCCACCGCGAAAGACACCTCTACACCGCCCCGCACCCCACTTTACGCAAACCATCCACTTCGACAGCGAACTAGGAAAACCGCTCTCCTCCGCCTTTACCGTATTGTACTGGTACATGGCAGTGTAAAACATGACACACAACCTGGGTAAACTTCAGAGCCGGTGTAGTCCAGTCCAAAACCAGCGGGGCACAGGCAATGAAAACCACGGCTTTCGGAAGATCCCGCCGAAATGTTTCCATAGATAGACACGTTGCTCAGCGTTTGCAGTTTACGGATCGTCGAGAAAATTGGCATCGAAATTCGTCCCAGCCAATGTGTCAAAACTGCCACATACGGCAGGTCTGCGGGGGGCATCGCCCGGCCTCACGACAAAAAAACCGGCTGCGAGTTGCTGGGTCTACCCTCGTGTCTGCGACACTCGACCAGAGCCGTGCCTGCAACACCGTACTGCTGCTGTGTCCACAACACCATACTCTTGTGTCTACAACAGTCGTATACTGCTGTGGCTACAACATCCTTCTGCAGCGCCTATACCACCATGAGGGTGTATATGAGGGAGGAGGGGAACCACAAGCGAGCACTAGCGTAAACCGATGTTACTGCTCTCAATGGACAAACCGGAATCCGATCCACGATTGTGGAGGAAAATCAACAACCGATCTACAACTGCTGTAACGCAAAATCGAAAACCGATCTACTGAAAGCAAAAATCGGAACCATTTTTAAAGACAGCAGAAGACGCTCGGAAACATGGTTGAAGCCCACAATCGGAACACGAACTATTGCCGAGAACGTTCGGGAATCGAACAGGGGCCGGAACGAGAGAGTCTAGCTATATTCGGAAGCCGACCCCGGCAAAACTTGGAACGAACCCAAGGCTCAGCATCTGCCCAGAGCAGTTAAGTTAAATCGATCGATACCACAATTGGTCAACGAGCACAAGGAAACTAGGGCAAAGACGAAAAACGAAGCCTGCCCGCGTTGGCGAGAGGCGCCTCCAGATGCACGGTTTCACCTCCACACCCACACACCAACGACAACGGCGGGATTGCTGTTCAGCGTCGCATCCATCGCAACACACGCCCCTCGACAACATACAACCTGGAGAAACGGGGGGGGGTATTTCATGCTCGATAGAGCACGCACGCTAATATCGGCGGCAACCGATTGTGGATTGGGGTCAGCGGGAGCAGCGGTAGCGGCGGCGGCGCTTCGTTAGCGACGATGGTCTTGGCCTTGGCGACTTCCTCATGCTACCGCCTACCAGATAGCACAACATCCACGGCGCACCTGCCCCAGCCGCCGCCGAACCCACCACTGCCACCTCCCAAAGAAACGCTTGTCGGCGGGTGACATGCCCGATGAAAACAATCACGGTCGACCTTTACCGTGAAACCGGCACAGCTTTTACGCGGTGCGACTGAAGCCAGCGCTTCCAGGCCCGATCCGACGTGCACAGCTCCCGTATAGTCCAGGCAAGCCAACCAACCCACCAACCAGCTAATCGACCGGCAAACCAACCAACTAACCATCCAATCATCCAACCATCCAACCATCTAACCACTCAACCAACAACCAACACAACCGAGCCCAACCAAACCAACCTTACCCAACCAAGCGAACGAACAGACAAACCAAGAGCACAGACACTCCCGGCCCTACGCGTTTCCACTCTGCTGAGCGGCTCCTTCGTCACTCTCCGTCCGTAACTCCTTCCTAACCCAAACCTTGTTCCAAGTTTCTCGCTTCCCATCCACCGCCCCCACACCCCCTAGCGCCGCCGCGGCCGCCATCGCCGCCGCCGCCGCCTTCGCCTTGGCCGCGGCCGCCGCCGCCGCGCCCCCCGCCCCAATACTGCCCGTCGAATGCCAGCCTCCCCCTCTCCCCAAGGTCCTCACCACCCGACCTCTTCCGCGCCCGCCCCGACCCCCTCGGGAGCGCCCCCCCCAACCTACGCCTCTTCCCCTGCCCCCTGCTTCCCACCCGCCACCTCCAACTGTGTCCGCCGCAACGCCAGCCGTGACAGGGGAAATGGCGGCGGCGGGAGCCCCCCTGCCTCGCCCATACCCCGCCCCTGTCCCCCTCAATCCTTCTCGGACCCACGTATTATTTCGACCCCCTCGACCGAACCGACCACCCACAGCAGCCCCCCCGCGGTTTCCAGCGGACCACCCACCCCTACCCCCCTCCCCGAAACCACCACCGCCTCCACTGCCCCCGCCGACGATGTTTTTTTCCTCGGCGGGGAACATACTGGCGGCGATAGCGGCAGCGGCCAAACGCTCGCTACGTTTACCGTTAACGAAGCCATTATCACCACCGCCATCACCACCACCATCACCACCACCATCACCACCACCGCCACCAACACCCTCACCACCACCGCTTCCACCAGCACCACCACCATATCCACCTTGCGCCGGGGGTGCCCAGTCATCCGCGGGCTCCGGCGGAGACTCCGGAATATCGACGACAGCAGGGTGTTGAGACCTTTCCTGGTGGTCATCCCCACCACCACCCCCATCCCCGCCCCCACCTTCACCCTCATCCCAATGCCCGCCTTCATCTCTGCCATCACCACCAGCGGCAACGGCAGCGTCAGCATCGGGATAACTCCGACCGCGGAGGTTTCTTATACCGCGGTTGGCCAAGTTTGCCGGCGGCCCCAAGCGTCCCCAGATGGCAGACCCTCCCCCCGCAGAGGCGGTAGCTGGAGCGGGGGGTGGGATGGCGGCTACACCGTCCCCCCCCTCTTCTTCGTTTTGGCCTTGCTCATGCTGCTGCCACGCGTAGTCGTCATGCATCTGGAACTCCGGCGCGTTCGCGCGGAGGCGTCGCGCACTGCCACCCACACCTTCTGGCCGGGCAGGGGAAGCGTGATTGTCCGCGTCCCCTATCCCCTCCGCCTCACCAACCTGGCCTTCGGCTGCTATTCTCGGACTCCTGCAGACGATGGGGGGTGAAGGGGAATCCGTTGTAGACAGTTGACAGGGAAAGTTAGATTAGGGAAGGGCGGTGAGAGGGGTGCTAACGCGAATTAAGAGAGCGGGAGGTTGCGTGGTGCGTGGCAGCAAGTGATCCGGCGATGGTGAGTTAAGTAGGACCCCCCGCCCCCCCCCCCGCCCCCTCCATCCCCTCGCCCCCACCCGTCCCGCTGGCATCGCCAGACAGGGGACACGCGGCGCAAGCCTCGAGAGCGGCCGCTGGCGTGAAACGCCTTGACTTGCTTTCTCGGAAAGTCAACAAGATATAGGGTCGCTCTCGCTGGCACCTCGCCCAACAACATCAACAACGACAACAACATAATCATCACCGACACCAACACAACCACCATCAGCAGCAGCACCATCAACACCAACCCCACCACGACCAAAACCACCATCACCACCACGAACACCAACACCAACACCAACACCAACACCACCATCACCAAAACTAACAACACCAACAACACCAACAACACCATCATCATCAACACCAACACCACCAACACCAACACCACCAACACCAACACCAACACCAACACCAACACCAACACCAACACCAACACCAAAACCAACCACCAACAACACCAACAACGCCAATAACACCATCATCATCAACACCAACGTCACCAACACCAACACAATTAACACGACAAAAACCAACACTACCAACACCAACACCAACACCACCATAAACACCATCAACACAAACGCCAACATCATGCTCACCCAGAAACATCAGCGTCAGCTGCACCAGCACCAGCAGCAACAGCAGTTCCATCGCCGCTTTTACGCCTTTTCTCCCTCCCCTCCCTCCCGCCACCACCACTGCCACCGCCGGAATCCAACCTAGAAATCCTTGGTGGCTGCAAGCTCTGCATCACCGCCGAAGACAGCAGACGCGCTCCCGGGGTGGAGCGCGCCTTACCCTGGGAGGGCACATTAGCCCCCAGTTCCCGCTTCAAGCCCCCCTCTTTCCCATTAGACGAGGCCCTTTCTGTGTTACGAGTTTAAACATTGACATGGGGAGTTGGGAGTTTGGGGAAGGGCGTTAACGGTTAGGGGGGACAGAGTTTGGGGGGTGGGGGAGGTATCTGACTAACGACGGGACAAAAACGACATGGCCCGACCCCACGGTGTCAGGTGGCATGATCATGGATCCCTCAAAAGATTAAGGCTAGCGAGCGACAGGGTTGTTGTTGTCGCTGTTGTCGCTGCTGTTGCTTTCTACATATTGTAGTTCCGCGGGGTTCTTACGTAACAAACATTCTGCAAACGCAATTCGTTGAGAAAACAAGACAAAAAATCCTCTTCTCGTTGTTCTTGTTCTTGTTTGTCTTCCTATCCTTGCTCTCGTCCTCGATCTTGATTGCTTCGTGATCTGGCCACGGCAACGGTCCGTCCGGTGCACAGCTCCTCGCCGTCGCTTCCGCCACCGCCGCGAACGCCAACATCAAAACCAACACCAACACCAACACCAACACCAACACCAACACCAATACCAACACCAACACCGACACCAACACCAACACCAACACCAACACCAACACCACCAACACCAACACCAACACCAACACCAACACCAACACCAATACCAACACCACCGTGAAACAAAAAAACGTTGAGACTTGGACGACTAACACGCACCGCTACCGACACCTTTTGCTCCCGAAGGAATGTTCCATTTCAACGCGGAACCTTGCGCCACGACTCATCTGGTGCCGTCACAACCACCACCGCAACCGCCGCCAACATCACCACTGCCGCTGCAGCCGCCTCCACCACTGCCTGCCAAACCTGCTGCGGTGCGCAAACCTCGGCTTCCTTGAACAATAACTCTAAGAACGACAGGAAGAGAGGAATGTATTTCCCGTGCTCTTTTCTTCTTTTTTTTTTCTTTTTTTTTTTCCTTATTTTTTACTTTTTTCTCTCCTTTTTCTCCTCTTTTCTGTTCATCTTCCTCATAATTTCCTCGTCCGTTTTTTTCCGTGTTTCGTTCTCATCCTCGCTGTTCTCTCTTCCCTTCTTGATTCCGTCGTTGCTCTTGTTCTTTTGTTGTATTCGTTTGCTTTTCTTGCTCCACTTTTTTTTTTTTTCATCTTCCGCCTTCTCTGCATCTCTCTGTCTTCCCCCCTTTTCTCTCCCTTCTCTCTCCCTCTCCTCTCACAACCTCCCCCTCTCCCGCCCCCTCGCTCATAACTCCCCCTCCCAACATCTCTCAATATAAATCGACGACAAACAAGGGGCCATCCGTTCAAAAAACACACAGCAGAGGCTGCACAAAAAACGAAAACACGGAGAAAAATCAATACTAAACTGAACGAAATGTAGCCCTTTCACCATTGCAAAAGTTATCCCACACGAACTCCAAGCTTGTCCCCGTAACCGTGGGTGAATCCTAAACGGAAAAAACAGCACCCGGAATACACCGCCTCCTCACCAGGAGAAAACCCTCGCATTGATCCCAACCCCCCCCCCATCCAGCCCCTCGGAGCCTTCGCCGTCACCGCCACCGCTCCCTCCCCCGCCTCCGCCCCCCCCTCCGTTCCACTCTCCAACTCCTGAGAAGGTTTTGCCCTGCGGCGTGAGCGATTGATGACCGATCGCAGGTCCGGCAGCTTGGCTGTTGCGATTTCCAAGCAATTTAAAGAGGAGGACAAACACGGTGGGTCTAAGTCAAGCGAGAGGAGCACAAAAACAGTGGTTTTAAAATCAGAGGGGGCAAGGTTGTGGGCGGGAGGGGTAGCGGAAGCGAGCTAACGCGCGAATATCGAAGGTGGAGAACAGAAACAGGCCGTGTAGCGCCTTGCTCTCCCTTTGGGTTGTCCGGAGCATACGTAGGAGTAACAATGCCAACGACAACTTCGACACCAGCACTGGCACTACCAATAACAATCAACACCAACACGGCCAATGCCAAATACCCACACCCACATCAACAACACCGACAACACCAACACAAGCACCAAAAACAGCAACACCAACAGCCACAGCCACAGCAAAATCAGCAGCACGAGCAAGAGCAAGAACAAGAGCAAGCGCAAGAGCACCTACGATAATCCTACCATAACCACTGATAACAACACCACCACTACCACCACCACTACCACAACCACCACCACTACCACCACCACCACCACTACCACCACCACCACCACCACCACCACCACCACCACCACCACCACCGCAAACACCACCACACCAACACCAACACCAACACCGGAACTCGAATTCAACAATTCCAGCGTAATGGGGCCAGCCAAAAATTGACAACGAAACCTGAACCACAACCGCGTCATCATATTTAACCCCTACGAGACTTCAGAAGCGAAACACAAAGTCAAAAATAAAAAGACCATTGTGGCATCGACCGCAGGAAGCAACGAGACGTGTTCGATCTGCAGCGTAGCAACATGCCCGACACGGGCGCAGCACCATGATACGGAAAGGTACACGGCAGCCCGTAGTACCGATCCCTCGCTAATATTTACTGCCGTGCATGAATCAGTTTACACCTGGGACAGATCACGATCTACATCATCTCAATCAGACAGTTCACAATCTAGATAATCTCCATCGGACAGATCACGATCTAGATCTATATACCATAGACCACCTACAGTAGATCCTGAATCTGCCGTTATAATATGTAGTGCAGGATCTGTACGTGGAGGGTGCAGGTCCAATCCTGGAAACGGTTACTAGATCAGGCAGATAGTACGGCTCCTACCCGGTAACATGAGCTAGACCATACAGAAAATTCTTGCAATGTCTAGACTATCAAGTGGGGATCGGTGATCTATCCGACGTGTAAAATAATTGGTACCTTGGTACAGACTTGTTTCTTCTCCCATTGGGACACCTTTGCAGCATTTTTTTGGGAACCAAGGCCTAGACTCCGGGGGAAAAGAGTTGCCGTGAGAACATCATCACCGCCACCGCCTGTACTGTTGCAAAACAAACCTTACTTGGTGCGGACAAAGCTTGACGCGACAAGCACTGATGCACGCTCTATCTACGACGGAGGTTCGTTGTTAAAAAAACGAAATAAAACGCAAAAAACTTCTGAAAAAAACGAACGAAGTCAACCGAGCTCTCCTATATGACGACTGTGCTCGTATGGTGCTCTGCGTAGCGTGTAGAACAGGCATTATATATATTAATGACCGAAAAGCTAAACAAACAACCAAAAAAACGTAAACGTCTTACCACGCGCGACACGCTGCACGGATCGCGTCCACACCTCGACAACAGCGACAGCAAGGTTCAAGATGTGTCCACGCCCCTCAGAATTTCGGCTAAAAGTGCGCGTACGAAGAGATATGCCCGACAGCAGAGGCAAAAACGGCAATACAACTACTCATACATTTACGACCAAAAAACTAGAAAACACCGGGGACATACCCCCCCCCCCCCCCCTATGGCTTTCTATTTCCTCATACCAACAACGGATGTGGGTCATACACAGGTGGCATACCCGCAAAATTCGTGTTTTAGCTCGCTATATACCCTAAACAGTTAACCCTTTATTACCTCTCTCTGCTTGCTCTTTCTTGTCTTTGTCCGTCCCGCCTGCGACCACCGATATGCTTCCCAGTACTCGCGCTGTCTTCGGCTTCTCGCTGCCCCGTGAATTCCCGCAAAAAAAAAAAAACAGCGAACAGGCACAAAAACGATGCACGAGTTAGCACGAAATGACCAGTACGTTCGACCTGAGAATTCCTACGGAACGACCCGCCACTTTGCGCAAAACGAAACGCGAACGCGCGCATGCCAACCCCGCGAACGCGCACGAACACACCCGTGAATTCCAACAAAACGACCCGTGCATTCGCACCAACCCACGTGCGAACGCGATAAAACCCAGGGTCTCTCACGGGTCGGATCACTGCTCGCGGGTCGGGCCGGGTCAGAATGGCCCGACCCGACTGGTGATATTTCGGACACCTCCTGACTGACCTGTCTCGACCAACGAAATTCCGACCACCTCCTGACCCGACCCGACTCGGCCTCATATTTTGAAAGTATCCTGACACGACCCGCGGATCGGTTCACGGCACGTGAAAAGCCCTGGTGCCAAAAACGAACCGTGAACTCCGCACAAAACGATCCCGTGAACTCCCACAAAACCGACTCGCGAAAAAGCACAAAACGACCCACGCATTGGCCCAAACGACCGTACATTGGCGAAAAAAGCATCCCGTGGGCTCCGACAAAAAGCACAAGACAGAAACAAGGAACCAGAGAGACTTGGGGGAGAGTCGAGACCAAAAATGTGAGAGAGGGAATTCGTCGAAGTCCGGTGACTCAAGGTCGTCAACATTTAGGAATCTTGGGCGGGGTAGAGACCGAGAAAGCAAGAGAGGAAATCTTCACAGTCCGGTGACTCAAAGGGCGTCGACGATTATAGACCGTTCTCTAGACCGTTGTTTCAGCACGTCAGTACCAATACATATATTGAGGGTGAGGGGCAAGCGGGGGGCGGGGGGAAGGGAAGAGATCGAGAAAGTGAACCTGTGTGTACGCGTGTGAGAGAAACTCGTCTATTCCGGCGAGGACGAGGGTTTCGACATTTAAAGCGTTTTTTGGCGAAAACAATACCAAAAACAGGCAAAACATTAATCTTGGGGCGGGGGGGGGGGGGGGCGCAAAAAAGCTACACACAAAATCGCAACAAAACCAACACAATAACCCAAAACAATACAAAACAAAAACACCGGACCCTGCCGGCCTCTCCCCGACTCGCCCCACTCACATTTCCGCCGGAGCCACCAACACCGCCGTGCTTTTCAACTCAGGGCGCTTCACCTCGTCTCCTTTCCGCTCGCCCTCTTCGCGACCCTTTGCCTGAGCACCGTTCCCGACATTCGTGGGAATTTCACGGGAAGTCTCCCCAGGGGATCGTTCCTTAGATTTTTCCTTAGAACGTTCCCTGCCCCTGCGTTCGTTTCCATCTCCCCGGCCACCGCCAACCCCGTCCCCGTTCCGAACTACCCCTCCGCTCCCCCACCTATCCTTTTCGCCACCGCCACCACCACCGCCACCCCCGCCCCCCCTAGAGTAATCCCTTCCACGGTCCCGGCTCCAATCTCCATCTCCGCTTCCTCCCCCGCCCCTGCTCCCCCCCACGTTACGGCCTCCATTTCTGTGCCAATCCCGCTCCTCCGGTCCTCGTTCACGCTCGCGTGCTCGCTCCCGCCCGTCTCTCTCTCGATTGCTTAACCCCCTCCCATAGTGGCCAGTGGCGGTGGGGGGGGGGAACCTGTCCCTGCTATCCCTGCTGCGGACCCTCCCAAGGGTACCCGCGTTGCCGTAGTGGCTTTGCTGGTGCTGGTGCTGGTGCCGCGGCCTAACCATGTCCCTGTTTTTCGTCGTTTGAATAGTCGCGCGCCCATCCGGCGGAGGGGGCAATAGGCAGGCAGGAAGGAAAGAAGAAAGCACTCGTGAACTTCTAGGCCATCGGATAGCTCATCGGGTTTCACTTTCGAAATTTCTCCTAGTGAGTCTTTGGGTGAAAGGCATACAGCACCTCAAGCGAAAAGCCTCAAGAAAACTAAGGCGCCCCTACCGTACTACTGTAGTTATACTATTAGCAGCATGTGTCAGACAGTGAGCCTGAGCGAAGCCTGGGCACGACAACCAGAAACCGAGCATCATGTCGACAAGAAAATATTCGATCACAAAAAAGAGCAAAATGCATCACCTGCTATCCCTGCTCCTCGCCCTGAGTCGATCCCGCCCGGCCCGGCTGCGTTCCCTGGAGCGGTCCGAAGAACGGTCTCTAGAACGATCCCGAGGTCGGTCTTTAGAACGGTCTCTAGAATGATCCCTAGATCGATCTTTAGAACGACCCTTAGATCGGCTTCTAGAACGGCTCCTAGAACTGTCTCGCGAGCTGTCTCTACCGCGGTCCCGGCCCCGAGATCGGTCCCTGGATCGGTCCCTGGATCGATCCCGAGAACGACCCCGAGACGAATCCCTAGAAGAATCCCTTGAGGAATCCCGGGAATGATCCCGAGACCGATCGCGGCCCCTTTTTCTTTCTCGGCTGGGGGAGCGGTGATCCTTTTGCCCTTTCTTCTTCGCCTGGCAAGCGGCGAACGGTGATTCGAAGGTCCACGGGAGAATCGGGGGTAGGGTTGTGAGCTGGCTAGACTTCAAGTCTTATTAGTTGGGTGACGAAGCAAAAGCCAACTGCCTTAGCTTTCGTTTTAAACACCACACATCAAGCCACAAACGCGCAAGCCAGATCCGACTATCCACTGCTGTCCCCCTGGCCCGTCAAGCAAAACCCCTCTCCCCCCCTCTCCCCCCCGCTACGCAAAAGCCTGCCTCGTCGATGAATAGTGAAGAGTAGCGAAAACCGAACACGCTTCGTCTCAGACTTGTAGGGGTTCAAGGTTCTATGGTCACACGACTTCGGCCATGCATGAAAAAAAAGTACACCCCCCATACCAAGGACTACGGCCGTGCATGACATGAAAACATCACCCCTCCTCCTAACCATGCTCCGTCTCGAAAGGGATGCCTGGTCAATGGTCAAATGAGGTAAGCAACAAATGAGTAGCCCCCCCCCCCGCCCTCCGCGCCTTACCATCGGCTACCACACCCCCCGCTTGTTAACGTTAACCCCCCCCCCCCCCGTTCCCTACCTTGGAAGAGCCAGTGCTGCTCTTTCTGGCCAACACGGGGCTTCCATCCTCCCCTGCAGTAGGCGCTGTTGCCTTGCTGAAGCGCGACGTTTTTTCGCTGGACCAGCCCTTCTTGCTGCCTCTTCCCTCCCCTTTCGGAGGCGTTTTTTCGTCGACCTTGACCGCCCCGGACGATTTTTCTTCCAGACCACGCAGGTGCCCTCCCAGCCTGGCGGCGTATCGAAGGCGGCATAATGATGAGGCTGTTTTCAAAAGGTGACACAGCAGTATGTCCACACTAAGAGTCGTAACTCATGCTGCGAGTTTAAGGCGACATCTTCTACCTGGTAAGTTGGTATTCCCAACAAACATTTTGCAAAAACAAAAAGCGGCGTACTTAACGCCTTCACAACTGCAAACCCTTTTTGGGGAAAAAAAAGTAATTTGAATTCAGTGTACGGAGGAATTCGGGGGCTCTAAAGGGGTTGAGGACACGCTAAACGATACTTCTCATAAGGTGGCATTTCTTCGAGGAAAAAAAAAATAAAACCTCTTTAGGATATTCCATCTCCTTGTCTTGTCTGGGACAAATCTCTTCAAGTTGAAGTCATAGTCAATACCATGTCCATCTGTAATGCGCAGATACGAGGGGTTTCCAACGCGTCATTCTCAGGGTGGCGTTTAGAACGCGTCGTTCTTGATGCAGCGTGATATTGACCACGCGGGGTGTTTCCTGCTCCACGCCACGCAGGTGCCCTTCCATGGAGGGTATTCTACGGCGACATTATTAACCCCTTTGAAGCCCCAAACTTCTCTCTATACTAAGTCCAAGCAACATTGTGCCAAAAATGGGTTTCCAATTGTAAAGGCTTTGAAGGGTTTTTTTCTCATGTGGTTAACCTAAAAACTGCTACCGTTTACCCCCTGTAGACTTTAGAATTGCACACGGTTTCCGCGACATCATATTTGGAATTAGAGTTATATACGACGAAATAGTATACCTGGTATGTTTTGTGCAGTGCAGAAATTAATGGGAAAAGAGGCGTTTCCAAGCCGGTGAATTGTTAAGTGGACGTTTTTAGGGTGGCGCATGTCAAAGCGGCTTAATTGATGCGGCAATTTATTGACAGCGCCGGAGCGTCCAGACCGCGGAGGCGCTCTCCCAGGCTAGCGGCATATTTAAGGAGGCCTTTCTATCTTGAGGTAACAATGCCGCGTACCATGTACTATTTTACGGGAAGCACTTTTTGCGGAACTACATACGAGGTATTGTCTACGGCGGCAATTTTTAATGAGACTTTTTTAAGGTGGGATTTACTTTTTAAAAAAAAGTTGTTAACCTCCTTAGACTAAAGGATTGCAATTTGCTTCTGCGACAAATTTCTGGACCTAGAGTTAGATACGTTTTTCTTCATCAGTGCACCGCAGGAGTAAAAAAAGATCAAAGGACAAGAATCTAGTGCGGTACTAGTAACGCGGCGATTTTAAAGCGGGTTTTTTATGCGGCGTGATTTTGATGGCGGTTTCAGAGCGGCTGTCGAGATGGCGGTCCCAAAGCAGCGACGCAATAGGAGATAAGGTTGGGGCTAGGACTAGGGCAAGAGTGAGGGGAAGGGGAAGGGAAGGGGTGTGGTTCGCGAGGGGGGGGGTCCCACCGCTACAATCCCTCCGAAATAAACGCCTCACCATTTGCTGAACGCCGACGCGGTGCCGGCGGTGAGTAGGTCCTCGAGTTGGGAACAAATTTCCCTGTCGTGTGAACATCAGCAACAACAACAACAGTAGCGGTAGTAGCAGCAGCAATAGCAGCAGTAGCAGCAGCAGCAAGAGAAGGACGGGAGGAAGGCGGGGGTATGCGGGGGTCAGGTAGAATAGGGTAGGGCAGGGTAGGGCAGGGTAGGGTAGGGTAGGGTAGGGTAGGGTAGGGTAGGGTAGGGTAGGGTAGGGTAGGGTAGGGTAGGGTAGGGTAGGGTAGGGTAGGGTAGGGTAGGGTAGGGTAGGGTAGGGTAGGGTAGGGTAGGGTAGGGTAGGGTAGGGTAGGGTAGGGTAGGGTAGGGAAGGGTAGGGTAGGGTAGGGTAGGGTTGGGTAGGGTGATGCAGGGTAGGGAAGGGCACAGGAACAAGACGGGCGTATTCGTAGCGACATAGGTTGGGCGGCAGGGACGAAGTCCACAACGCCCAAAACACACCATGCACACTGTAAGGGGAAAAAATTAGGAACCGGTGCCGACGACAAACGAAATCCCCACCTTCCCACCTCTCCCCCGTAACCGCACGGGGGGTTAGGAGTAAGGTTACCCGCCGCGCACCTGATAGTCTTGCCGTTGCTGACCATGACCGTGATGTACTCGGGGAAGACGTCATCGCAGGGCTCTTTCATCAGCTCCTCCAGCTTTTTCGTCACTACCCCCTGCGCGGAAACGTTAGATTTGTTGCGTTTGATAAGGTTTGCTCAGTTTTGCTGCATTTGCGGCACTCGTTAAATTTGATGCAGTCGGTGTGTAACAGTTTTATGCCAGACGCGTGTTAAAATTCATGCTGCGTTCGTTTGGTACGATGACAAACCAGACTTTCAAGGCAACGTTAGTGGAGTGCAGTTCGGAATCATTGCAAATTACTTGTTGCCACAATAGTCGCGTGCTTTCGTTTGGTTGCAAATGCTGCGGGCATCCAAAGGAAAGGCACACGTTCCGCGCCATGATAAGCTTTCGTTTGACGGCGAATCATTTAGGAAATATCAAATAAAACATTATTATCGTCACCATTGCGGCTTTTCGCGCGTTCCACAAGAGAGACAAGCCCCATGCGACCTCACGCTGCATGTGTGCGCTGCACCGCCTCTCGCTGCGCAACACGTTTGTGTTCGGCGTGGGAATGACTGCGCTGCCTTTCGGTTTGCGCATCAAAGAAATATTGCACGTTCCGCGTTTTCACATAATCACAAGATGCGATTGTTGGCGAATCTCAGGGAGAAAACAACCAAATCCGTAAACACAGGGGGACTAGGACAGTACACGAGAAAAAAAGAAGAAAAAAAACACACACACGCTCACACAGAGCTACGTATTCCCGGGGCCCAGGCAGGGGGGGTGTTACACTAAGATGAGTTCTGCGATAGAGGCGCGCCATGGTTTTTCTGAGGGTCCTCGCTTGAGGATCTCTTATGCCTTTCTCAACCCCTTTCTTGACCCCCCAAAAAGAAAGGATTCGGACAAAAAGCCAAGAGCGCTCCACAAAGAAACAATCCCATCGCCTACGTGAGACAACGACACATATTTCCAAACAAAAAAAAGGGTGTACTTGCGCATCCACAACGATTTTGGGGTAAAGGAGCCGGGTCATTCAGAGACAAACGAAACAAGAAAAAAATAACAGCGAAAAAACGTTTCCTACATCGTGAAACCCGTCCTAACACCATCAGAAAAACAGACTACCATAGCGACGAACCTTAACGGACGCGAGATCTTCCGCCGAAAGCACGCGTCCTGGCGCGAAGTCCATGAGGGCGGCATCATTATCACCGCCGCCGCCCCCCCCCCCCCCCTCTAGAACCTTCCCTTGTCCTTCCCGCCCCGCCATGGTAGTGGCTCCTGAGGTCATATTTGCGGTCCACCCCCTCTCCTTCTCCTCCTCCTCCTCCTCCTCCTCCTCGCAGTCGGTCTTGGATTTATGTTTTTGTTTATACCTTTGGCGTGAAAACACCGTTGATACTATGTTTTTGCGTGACGATTATCAAACTTTAGCCTCAAGACCTACGGTCTTCTGACCCACGGCTTTTCAGCCTTTTGGCAGTTCAAGCGTCGGTCTCTCAACCGTTGATCTTTCAACCAATGCGGGCCTCTTTCGACACACGGTCTTCAACCTTTCGTTGGTCGACCTTTGGTAATTAATATTTGATATGTTTTGTATTTTTGATCTTCGACGTCTGGCTTTTTCAATATTTGGGAACTTTCTATTTGTTCAGCCTCCGGGTCGGCGAGACAAGAAACGCCACAGAGGCGAGCGTGATATCACACTCGACACCTGCGGGGCGTTTGAAGGCAGGGGGGACGCGGGGGGGGGGGAAGGGGGGGGGAGGGGGGGGAGAAATGCGTGTTGGTGGACGTTCGTTGTCACTACTATGCTACACAATACTACCGCTATCGGACAGGTGTCGAAATTGCACGGGGATACAAAGCGCTTCGCTCCGCGGGCGGCGCTCGCCGCCCGCCGCCCTTGATCAGGAAGGAAAAATAAACCACATTACGTGAAGCGGCCAGAGGTCAACAATTGATAGTAGGTGTAAACGGGCGACTTGAACATGCCAAAAGCCCCGCCGCCATGCTCCAGGAAAATAACCCGGACGCCACAGCATGAGTATACCGTGTGTACATCGTATTTTTCCGTGGTACTTGCGACATATATGTATAGATGTGTCTAACTCGAAGTTTGTTACGACAGGCTTTTTTTGTCCTCTCTAGGATGACGAATCAGCACGGACACTGGGTGTGCTGCGTGTCGGTTGGGGGGGGGGGAGGAACATAGCGCGGAACATGAGGTTGAAGTTCCAGCAAAAAGGCGGCTGCCTTACGTCACGACAGTCACACCTGCATATATTTGAGGCAAAAAGCAGTATTACACCTAGACGGCGGTCCGTCATTGGGCCGAGTGTCAACGGTACATGTTGAAAAAAAAAAAAATGGTGGCGGCTTTATCGCGTAACGCATTATTCAGAGAACAACATACACGAGCAAAAGAGGCAAAAAAGCACAAAAACTCGTACATGTTGGCTCTCGGTAACACTTGTTCTTGTCTGCTTGCTGGCGTTGTCGCACTCTGCTGTCTAGTCGACAAGAACGTGCTGCTGTATGTACATTTCTGCTCTGGGCAGAGCGGATTGCAGGCTGTTATGCTGTGTCTGTTCATTCACTTCGTGGTGTGCGCAGAAGCACGCTCAAAAGAAAAAAAAACAAGCAAAGAGAGGGAAAAAACAGTCCTGGGTTCGATTCGGAAAAAATAATTTCCCCTTCGGCAACTAAGAGCTGAGAGTAGTCTGAGAGGCCGGAGAACTGCCAAGCGCGGCCTCCGAAGACACCGAAATTACAGAAAGTGAGTTCATAGTAGGTATCGCATTGTTGCGTTCGGGCACAACAAAAGGTACGAAGTGTACATCGTACCAGGTACGTTCTGTACGACTGTATGAGTATCATATCGCAGTCAAAATGTATGAATAGTTTACTATCAATGGCGTCGATGGCCGACGGCTGCCTGCCGCGTTCACTTCATTGATATGATACAGCAGCGCCAATTTTCAACGGAACAATCGCCGCAGTGTACAAGCTACGTATGTATCCCTGGTATACATATATTACTAGAGACATCATCGTATTTCGCGCGTCTCTCTTGTTTCCCCATCTATGTTTATATGGCTGGTACCATTTTTCAGGCGGTTCTCCTGCCCGTTTATGCCCCGCTACCGATGAGCGTGCGGGTGGGGGGCTCGGGCGACTGTGTATTGCATGGGATCCCGAATAAGTTTCGTGGGGCTACGAGTACGAGTATTACACTAATGTAGAACGAGGTGGCATTGTGTTCGCTTTCAACGAGGACAAGCCTCGCGCAACCAGGACAGCAAGCCCCCTGCAATCCATCAAGAATGCAGGTGGCGCTACCATTACTACATACCGGTACGTACGGTATTTGGTTCCTCACTTTTTGTTGCTAAACAATACCCAGACACAGAAAGGGGGATTTACGCTGGGGTCGAGATTGAGATCCAGCTCGAGATCGAGTTAGTATTGAGGTCGAAATTTGGCCGTGGAAACGAGCTTAGAAATTTCAATTTAATAAAAGCACTTCTACTTTTCTTGTTTTGTGCTGTGCTGTGTTGATGCCCCTCCAGAAAAATTTAGGCCCGTCTGTTTTTGCCCGTGGGATCAACACCATTGATCAGGTTATATGGCGATGCGTTAACGTCAAAACAACGTAACCCTTTCTGGCCGCCCCCCCCCTCTCTCTCTCGCTCGCTGTGTATCTCTGTAATACAATAGCTCCGTGTACGAACGAAAAGTAAATACGTGCTGCTGCTGTTGCTTCCATGCCACAATGTAAGTCGATGCTGTTGCTGTTTGAGCCTGCTCCCCCTCCCACGGATAGAACTCCGTACTGGTCAACAGATGACTGAGACATGAATGACACCTCCACCCCTGATAAAAGAAATAGCACTGACTAATGCCTCCGGCGTCTCCACAATCATACCTCGTACTTCATATACCAGGAAAACTGGTTACTGGTTGTATTCATGCACTCACCCAACGGTGGCATATACCGGGTGTTATAGCTAAAATACCGTTACAACGCCTTAAGGGGGGGGGGGGATAAAAAAAAACTCCATCAGGTACAAAGTATTATGCTCTAGGTATACCGCAGTATTTTATGTAAAAGGAGCGGTATGGTACATGGTGCATCGCTGGGTGCAAATCGAGGATATGAGAGGGTCCGCAACGGGGTACCCGGGGGATATTGGTACTCGTGGGTGTCCTGCGCTCGGGTGGACAACCGACATGCTCCATACTCTCTCCCCCCCCCCCTTCTGTTCCCTCCCCTTCCCGGCCCCTACCCTGCCTTAACCTACGCTACGCTACCCTGCGCCACCTCACCCTACCCTACCCTACCCTACCCTACCCTACCCTCCAGTTTCCAGCACATGCATAATATGTACAGCCTGCTGTTCCCCCTGTATGTGGTGTTATCGACAAATCGTAACGTGACCATTCCATCACCGCGCGCACGTGTTATGTCTGGTATAGCTCGTGTGCGGTGATATTTCACCTTCCTGCTAAAGGGCTGACATCCCTTAGACTGTTATTATCAAGTGCTGGCATCTCTTTCCCGGCTACCGTAGGCTGAGTACAGACGCGACGACGTGGCAGCCGCTATTCTGCCGTACGCTGTGCAGTACAAGACACATGAGACGAAACAGGGAGCCACTCGGCCCGGAAGTAACAGCAACATTCTACTTGTAATTCGATACTAAAACAAAACTTTTGCTTATATTCAAGGATAGAGTTGCAGTGAGAAAAGGCATGCTAATATTTACGGGAAAATAAGAAAATCGTCAGCCGTGACACTGGAGTTACTCTGTAGTATAAAACGCACGATCTTCCAAATAAAAAACGCTGGGTCGGTACTTCTGCTCATTGGTAGGTGTGCTGTACTCTGCAGATACAAGGGGTTGTCGACCCTTTATAATGCTGTGTTTATTAGGTGTCATGTACTGTGCGGATACAAGAGGGTTGGCAACCTTTTTAACTGTTGTGCACTTCAAAAGTACAAGGGGTTGCCGTCCGTTATAGTGCTGCACGCTGT